>BROF01003523.1:28640-48443 GCA_024346535.1 Eptatretus burgeri | reverse complement strand
AATATAGTTGGTTTTTAAATAGCCGGTAAAGTGATCGGGTCCAACGGGACTGCGCGATAATACCTCGCTCGGTTATCCCAAAAGGAAGCGAGCTGCTTAAGCGGCTCGTTTCCAAGCAGTCCCGTTGAGGTACAATCTCTCGGTAACCGACCCGCGTGAATAATTGGGTAAATCGAAGATTTGGCGATCGGAACCTGTAGCGCGGGAAGAGTGCGGACAAGGTTGTGGTGTGCTTAAAAACACACCCGTGGCTGGTTTCCGGCATTGATCCGGAAAGCTGTGACTGGATTGTCCGTTCGGAGGGCGAAGCGACCGCTATTGGTTAGACGCGGTCGTTCGCACGCTGACGGGCGGGAATTCTACAACAATATCTAGCTTGTGTCCAAGTTTCATCAAGATCGCATCAAACGTGATAGTCTAAGCAATGAACGATTTAGGTTGGACAAAAATGTTATCAAAACTTTCTCACCTGAAATGACTTCATTGGCGATGTCTTATCAGAAAAAAAAACCCCACCTGAATCCTCCCATGGGAAACCTCGTTTTGACCTCAAATCCAAGATGGCCGACATTGTAGAGGTACAAAACCTAAAATGGACCTAATTTTGGAAAGAAACAACAAAGAAACACTTTTAAGGTGTCATTTTTAACTAATTTGAGGACCCCCATTCGTTTAGTGATACTTATAAGATCGTTAGATATCAAGGTTTTATGTCAAGGTCAAGGTCAACGTTAAACTTGACTGAAGCAACGTTAAATTTGACCGAAATTGTATCAAGAGTTATGCCAAAATGATAGTTATTGATAAAATATATTGGTTGTTATTGCCACATATACCATGAAGATGCTCATTCATTTAGTAATAGTTTTGAGGTGATTGGATATCTCGATCATGTGATAAATTCAAGGTCAAGGTCAAATTTGATCCTAATTTGACCCTGAATTTGATCAAAATGATGCAAATCGACTCAAAATGAAGTACATTGGACGTATCATTTTCAATGGACTCTTTCAAGATGTCCATTCACTTATTTGTGAGATTGGCATCGAGATCATAATCATAGCCAAATTTAACCAAATAAGTAAGAATCCAAACAGATTTTGTGACCTTGCAGTGACATTCTTTTGAAACCCATGTTAAGGTGTCTCATAACAAAGTTTACTATGCCTGATCACTTAAATTATATTGTATGAGTGATAATTTTTTAAATTCAAATTGCAATGTCAATCCATTGTATTATTATTGAGATCTACATCCTGATCATCATCATCCTGATTGTCCATATGTGGCACATTCATGCATGTTATTCCCCTGCATTGGCCACAAGCTGGTGTGCACTGTAGTCCATTCTTGCGGCAGGTACATGTTTTTTTGTCACACTGGCCACCACAATTGCACCGAATTACCTTGAGGAGTTGCTCTGGTGCTGCTGGCTGAGTCATCCTGATAGGCACAAGACCACCGGGAGTGGCTTTCCAACCCCAAACTGCAGAGGCGATATCATTGACACGTCATCCCTGCAATTGGTGATAAGTCTGATGACTATGAAAGGTGGCTGCGTCACTCGTCAGCGGAAGCTTTTCTGGAGATACATATTGTGTCGAAGTAGCTACCTTCAATAGGAACTTCATCACCCTTGCTGCGTTGAGGTTTCGTGATGTAGTGCACCCATATATCTCCAGCATGGCATCTTCTGCCTGTTTGATGAAGACGGAGACATAAAAACGGTGGCTGACTTGCTCAGTGCTGCATACTTCGTAAAAACAGTCACTTTGCCGATTCCATAATATGGCCTTGATGTGGTATCACACCCACTGAAAGCGTGCAGGAAGAGTAGACTTTCCGAGAGGGCAGGATCCAGTTTCTTCTTCAACGTTGTGATGCACACCGTCTGTTTTGCGGTCACCGTGTACAGGTTGTCAAAGTTATCTGTGGCATCAGCATTATGTATCATCAACTGAAATACATCAGAATCTTCTGCCACAACGGCTGTTTGACTGTTCTTCGCAGACAAACATGCGAGCATACAGATCTTGTAGTCAGCATCCCCTTCTGCATACTCGACGGTGATGTCTGCTTTGACCATATCCTCTGCAAGGAGGTTGATGAGAGCCTGCTTGTTTGATGTGTTGGCAAGGAAAGCTTTCTTACTCATGGTTAGAAGCATTTCTGCAGAAACTGAGACTGAAGCACCAATGTCGCTCCAAAGCACCACTAACAAAGCACCAATGGGTGTTGAGGGTGGGATCTGGGTGGGGTTTGCATTCAGATTGAGGGTAGAATTAGCATTAGAGAGGAGATTAACAACGTGCATGATGGCATAATGCTATATGACGTCCATGATGTCTTAATGTTGCATTTCGTCACATAACGTCATAATAACCCGTATATATACGGGTCTCATCCCCAACACTTTGGCCAGAAACCCGTATTTTGATGGGTCTCGGGCCGAATGAATTAACGAATGTGATCTATAGGTGATGATGCCACACTGAGCGATTTTTTTTTTTTTTTTTTTTTTTTTTCCCGGGTTAATACACGTCATTTGGTGAGCTTTGAGATCAAATTTTGATTAAATTTTACAATGACCTTGACCTTAACACATAATCGTGACCTCTAATGATTCTGAAAATTTCACTAAATGAACGGGAGTCCTCAAGTTAGTTAAAAATGACACCTTAAAAGTGTTTCCATGTTGTTTCTTTCCAAAATTTGGTCCATTTTAAGTTTTGCACCTGTACAATGTCGGCCATCTTGGATTTGAGGTCAAGACGAGGTTCCCCATGGGAGGATTCGGGTGGGCGTTTTTTTCTGATGAGACAAACAACCAATGAAGACATTTCAGGTGAAAAAGCTTTGATAACATTTTTGTCTAACCTCTATGGATCATGATGCGTTCGTTGCTGTGCCTTTCACAGAGCTATGCTCTGGAGAGAGTCACAAACACAGATACAGTCACACCGAAAATAGTGGTCACTGCTGGCGCCCGCGAACCAACACATTAATGAGTAATCAGAGATGACAAAGCAATAAGTAAAGTAGTGCATTACTCCAATGATTCTCTAGAATCCGACCGGAGCGCATTCCAGCTGCGCGAGGCAACCAAACCAGGACAAGCGCTCCGTTCAGGGCCCGACGTCATGGCCAGCTTTTCCTACTTCCGCCGGAAGCCGAGCTCACATCACGAAACGAGCATCTTCTTCTTCTTCTTCTTCTTCAGTTCATCAAGTTGTTCATGTGGAGGGAACGTTGAGGTAATATTTCCTTCTTCCGGATGCGATCCTGTTCTTGGAGGTGTAGTTGTTGATGTGGAGGTAATATTTATTTTCCAGAGTGAAATGATTCGGTTTTGGTGAAGATTTGAATCCGGATACGGATCAGAGAATTTCGAAGCGTTTCTTGAACATCGAGTGATAGGTGTTATGTTCACGGGGTGTATTGCAATGGTTTTGCTGTGGTTCTCAATATGTGTTCTTTCTTTCTTATTTTTTCTTGTTTTCTTTTGATCCTTCCTTCGGCTCCTGCCTGGTATTCACCCTTCAAGGCTTCACGCGGTCTCGTGCGAAAAAAAAAAAAACTGTGCGGACTTTTTGGGTGGGGAAAGTTAAAAAAAAAAAAAAAAGAAATGGTGAAAAAGAAATGAAAGCGTGAGCGGGCGAGACGGGCATAATGGCTGGCGAGAGGGCGAGAGGGCAAAAGGCGGGAACGAACCTCGGACATGCGTTCTGGCTTGTGATGAGAAACTTGCCCTGTAAGACCTCTGAGGATTTGAGTGATCCCTCTGAGGGTCGCCTGTTCGAGGTACCATCTGTGTTGAAGACACTAAGGCAGAGGAGAGCCTCACTGGTGCACGTTGATCAGAGAGGGAGCAGAAGCGTTTCCTCCTCCTGAGTGTCACCTCAGCCAACCTGAAGCAACGTGTGGCTTCAAGGTGTTGCAGGAATTGCTCCGATTCGTTCGTTGGCGAAGTTTGAAAACACACCCAGAGAGAGGGAAGGGTGGTGGTGAGGCGTCATCCTTGTGACCTGTGGCTGAGGTGAGGCCGCTGGAACGTCAACTCAAACAGGCCTGAATTCTTCTCCCCCCCCCCCAACCTTTCTCCTTTACCCATTACTGTATTTTATTTATATCTTGACAAATATTCCTTTGTTATTTTACTCCCCCCACCCCCCTTGGGATTAGCTCGGGATATCTGGTGGGCCATTGAATTGTCTTGTCCATATTGTCTTGGTGCCTGTCTGTCCTTGAATTTCTCAATTGTTACCACTGCATATATTTTGTTATACTCGTTTTTTTTAGTAATAGGATTTGTCCATTGCTTGGTGGTATACCCTGTTTCTTTATCTTGAGTAAAACATTTGCATTTATTCCATTGTTTTGGATTTGTCATTGCATTATTGGATTTGCATACGATACTGCGTGTTGAAGAGTGGGTGGTGTGAATTGGCATCATCATTCGGCTGTTCACTTCGCTCGGTCACATCTGACTGCCGATACAGTGCGACCGCACACGGGGTACGTATTGATATCCCGAGCACGTCAATCAGGACCTCCGGAGCAATAGGTTAAACCCTGAGCCCTCCACCCAAGGGCTAAGTCATAACATAGGGCTAAAACCTGTCTGCCGACATGCCGACATTTCTTTGTCTGCCTAAATTTCGACACTAAAGTTTGTTCATGGCATTCATAAAATCACTATCTCTATCAGATTGTGCAACATGACATGTAAGTTTCTGATTGTTGTGAATTAAAACTTGTTAACAAGTGTAGCAAATTTGCAACAAAAATTTGGCATTCAATGGGTATTTGACAAATCTAGTTGGAAATTGTTTTGCTAATCTATCCACATTCACTTGTTCAAGGGATTTTTACTTTCTGGGTTGATGGAATCCAATACCAAGAACATATGGAGCAACGCTTCTCGTTTCGTTACTTATAGTTACATAACTCAAATTAAATCAAATGTAGCTTGGAAGTTGCAACAGTTTTTTACCCAGATGTCTTTTATCCAGATTGCGACTCCTCCTCCTATCACACCAATACACCTTGTAGCCTTCTATTCCTGTCCTCCAGTTACTCTCTTCCTTAAACCATGTCTACTTCCTGCAACTATATCGTCCTCCACGATATCTACTTTGGCTTCATGCTATTCCATCTTTTTATTTAAACTCCTGGCAGTGGTATAGAATATGTTTAACTTTTCCCTTCTGCATTATCAGTTCCTCCCTTAGTAGTGTAGTGGCAACAATCATCCCCAGAGTACTTTTCAAAACGAAGGCAGGCAATAAATAGCAAACAAGAAGAAAAAGAATTGCACCAGAGCAAAGCTACTCTGCATGGTGAGCTCTAACGAGTACGGGTGCTGCTCGAGTATTTTGGCTCCGTTCTTCCTGTCCTTCATACGCTACATTCACCCTCGTGACTATCGGCGAGTTCCTAAAATTTATCCACCTAATCACTCCCTTTGACCAGACAAATATTCCTGCTTTGTCGGTCTTGGTATAGACCTGTTTTACGAGGAACATCGGCCACGTTCATCTCGGATGCTTTTGCCATCACGCCTCGCACTTCATCCTTACTCTCGTTGAGCAGACGAACGTTACTACTTCGTAGGCCTGGGTATCGATCTGGTTATGAGGAACATCGGCCGCATACATCTCGGCAACTTTCGCTATTACCCCCGGTGCAACGTTTCTGAGCATAAGGGAGACTCAGAGACTGCCAGCATTCACCTAACCACCGTGTGATCACACGTGAGTGGAAATTGGCACAAACACACTAATTTCTAGCATAGTTTCCCCACCCTCCACTGACCGAAGAAAGCCTGAATTCCTTCCTCAGTTCCCACGACAAACGTTGCTGCCCCCTTTTTAAACAGCCACAAGGCCAAAAGAAAACGTGATCACTTGTACGCTGCTGAGGTTAAAATTTATAACCAACAGTACCTCCATCCTGGCCGTACCAAGGTAATGTGTTACCCGAGCAGCAATTTTTGACGTCATATGTTCCAGGCCACTTGACTCCGTAAAAGCATCAGTTAAATTTGATTGTTCACATTTAAAGGTAACGACATGACCAGTGAACCCGTTGGGTTCCTGTTGTGACAGCGGTTGATGAAAAAAAAAAAGACAAAGAAAGAAAAAAAGAATTTTAATATTATTTAGTGGTCAAACTTTAACTTGAAGAAAATTTGAGCATTTACCTCAGGAGTCATCGTTTGGCCAACCGGTTTCTCGAGGTATATCAACACATTCTCCGTAGTTTGTCCTTGCGCTTTATGGATCGTCATACCAAAACTTAACTGAATCAGGAATTGAATTTTTAATAATATTTTTCGTTGCCCGATTTGAACGAAACTTGATAATTCACACCGCAGGCGAATGGTGAGTAAGGTGGCCCTAAATTTTTTGTGCTATCGTGTACCGTTTTGGCTGTATTTTGGGAACATACATATATAAGCACACATGCTCCACTCCATCTAAAAACAGACACATATGCTTATTATCCAGATTCTACTGTATTATTACAGTGTATTTACACTTTTCAGCACTTGTATGGACTGGATTTTCAGGAGGATGTCGGAGAGATCAAGCTGTGGTGCATCGTTTGGGAATGTCAAAATCTCGGACCTTGATTTCGCAGATGATGCAGTCATCTTTGCGGAGACCTTGTAGATCCTTTTGGGGGCCCTCGAGGTGCAGAATAAGGAGTCAGAACCGCTGGGATTACGGGTTTCCTGGGTCAAAACTAAGATCCAGGCTTTCAATGACATCTTGGATGCTGCTGTCCTGTCTGTGTCTGTTTGTGGTGAGGATGTTGAGGTCATGGAGAGATTCACTTACCTTGGCAGTGATATTCATGTCTCTGCTGGCTGTGAGTCAGAGGTCAATAGACGTCTGGGTTGGGCCTGGGGAGTCATGGATTCACTGGATCATGGGGTGTCGCGCTGCCGGTACCTGTGCGGGAGGACGAAAGTCCGAGTCTTCAGGTCCTTAGTGCTTCAAGTCTTGCTCTATGGATGCGAGACTTGGACTCTGACCAGGGATCTGAGATGGAGACTTAATTCCTTTGGTACCAGGTCTCTTCGGAGAAGAGAGCTGAGAGAGACTCGGATGAGATTTGTTACCTGCATCGTCCGTGAGCGTCGGTTGCGGCTGTATGGACATGTGGCTCGTTTTCTTGACGCTGATCATGCTCACCAGATTCTCTCAGCGAGGGAGTCTCGTGAGTGGAGGAGGCCAATGTGCCGATCACGTGCCTCGTGGTTGCAGCAGGTTGACCGGCATCTCAAGGAGATGGGGATGGGGATGGGCCTGGCATCTGTCTGGGGGATGGCCAGACGGAGGCCCCTGGAGTACCGGCGGAGAGTGGACACAGCGACATGCTGTTCTGGCACATGCTCCCATACCTGACCTGACCTGATTGTATTACATGTTTTCTCTGGAACCGTTTATCTGATCGAAGCAAAATTTGCCAAATATCATGGAAAACCATTGCAACATGCAGTGTGAAAATGATGACATCATAGGTCATGTGGTGTGGCAGCCATATTGGATAGAAAAACGAACCTTATCCAATCAAAACAAAACGTAACACAAGTGATCCTCCATACAACCATGGGCAGAGTGCAAATTTTCAATGCCATAGGTCATGTGGCTTGGCAGCCATGTTCATTTGAAAACCAAAACTTAAAAATCCATTTTCTCCAAAACTGCTTAACACATTGAAGTGAACCACATCACATTGCATCGAACAAGAGTAGTGGATAATAACTTCAAAGTTTCAAATTGATCGCTACATCGGTTTCCGAAATCTAATTTTTTTTTTCCTTGAAACCAATGTGGTTGCCAAACGATGTGACTGATAATGTCATTGTTAAATATAATATTTATATAGCACGGGCAGTTGATCAAAACTGCAAAGTCCAGTATTAATAGGTTATTTGGTTTCAGTGAAATAATTATTTTACCACACACAATAAATCATATCTTATATACTGCATGGTGCGGTTTGTTTCTGTGTGAGGGTGGGTCAGAAGCGTCGTCCAATCTGCAGGCCACGCATTCCCTCCTCTCCCTAAACGTCACAAGCACCACCTTTTAGCTCGGCCACGCTTTTCCCTCCAGCCACCCAGAAATCGTGGCCAGGTTTTCTCTTCACAGAGCTAAGTATGTTTGGAGGCCTTATGTACATTTGAAGACTGAACAGCATGTCTTCTCTCATAAAATAAAGCTACTGTTTTGAGGAAACAAAGGAACATTTGGATTACAACTCAAAAGAGGTAATGCATGCTTTGTTTCCAACAATCTCGGCCACAGTCATACACCGCCCAATGAAGGTACGTTAATTCTCATATTATGCAGAGGAATGAAAATCATAGTCTTTTATTCAAAAATACTTTACGTTTTCACCCGACTTTTAAAAGATTATAAACAAACTGATGGATATGTAATACACATGTTATGTGAAGTGAATAAACATAAACGTGGGCTTCATCATGAAATGCTGAACCGGCTTCCATGATTAATTTATAATTAGTGTAGTCCTAAAGACAACGCATATTCTATCCTGAAATAAAGCCACCGTTTTGAGGAAACAAACGTACATTTTCATCACAACTCGACCGAGGTAATGCAAAGGCATGTTGTGTTTGCAACAATCATGGGGGGGGGGGTGGTTAATATACACCGCCTAATGAAGGTACGTGCTTGCTTGAGTGCTTTAGCCACTTGGCGAGCACTCTACAAGAAACGTGAAACAACACAAGCAATTACACTTGGTAACTAAGAGAGGAAGGGTTGGGTGGGAAGGGGAAGGGTTGGGGTGGCAGGGGGCAGGTGAAGGGGTGGGGTGATGGAGGCAGGGGAAAGGGGGAATGAGACTGGAGGGACTGGGATGGCAAGAGGCAGATGATGACGAATAATTGAGAGGTCATGTGGTTTGGTGGCTATATTGGTTGAAGGAGAAAAAATACATAATGTTTTCTCTGGATAAAGAGGACATTGTGGGTCAGGAGTCTGACAAAAGCAGGAGTGGGCAGAACGGGCATGGTACCCAGCCATAACTGCTCAGTTGTAAAGCATAGCACCTCGAGTTTATTTTTTTATGCCTTCACTGATGAAGTCACCGATGGCATTATGTTTTCAGGTTGTCTGTCATTCCGTACGTACATCCATCCAGGGTAATTTATCTGTTTTCTCTGAAACGCCGTATCCAATTGACATGAAATTTTCCCCACTACTCATGTGGAATATTTTTTATGATAATTATGACATCATATGTCACATGGTGTGGTAGCCATGTTGGAAAAAAGGAAAAACTTTGGACCACTGCATCACCAAACCACTCCATGAAAAAATTGAAACTTGGCCCATTAGTGGGGCAGATAACAGCAATTTTTGAGAGGAATCGTGCAAATGATGATACAAGCATCAAATTTGGCACATTTGTTCTCCAGGGGATTCTAATCAAATCTGCCTGATTGGCTATTTGAAAATGCAAATTTTGAAAAATTGGAAGAAAAAAAAACTTCAAAAAAGTTAAGATCACAAATCAATGTTGGATGCTGGCTGAGATTGGTGAATGTTTCAGAAACATCATCAAAGACGTTCCAAGTCTGCCATGCAGTTTTCTTCCCTTTACCGCGGAAGGCAGACACAACGTCGTATCCAGTGAACGCATGGAAGTATGGGATCCCTCTAGCTTTCTCAGGCCCTATTGCAGAAACAACCTCATGGACTGGAATCCATCGTACTTTGGCTCCTTGGCCAAAGGCAATCCACATGTTCTCAAGACCTAGTTCCTGTAAGGATGGCAGTACAGATATTGCTATGACTCGTACGTCCGTGTCATTAGCCTTAATGATAATGGACTTGCGACCATCCGTCGTTGCATCCCTGGCGTGTTCAAATATTCGAGTGTCAGCTTCTTCATGACAACATGGAGATACAGCATCCAGTGACTTCCTTGTGTTGCTAATGGCATCTTCTCCTTTTGTGACAATGACTGTGCTTGTCGTCTGTGCTTCACACATCTTTTCCGCAAGGAAGTGAAACAGCTCAGTCTTGTTGCTGTCATTTTGAAGAAAGCTTCTCCAGTAACTTGGAGTCTGACTGGTTCCTGTCACTCTTATTCTGATTCCTTGCCCCCTTTTCGACCTTGCCTCGGACTTCAGACTTGACTTCTTGTACACATCAAATGCTACGTCCACCCTCTCGTACATGGCACCATAGGATTCCACCTTTGGGATGATGTCTTCTTTAGCATAGTCATCAAATATCTTTGAAGTGCGTGGAGGTAGGGCATTGATAAGTGCTGAGCCATCAATGATGACTGCATCTCCCCTTGGTTCTCTGTCTGGGATGTTCACTTGCACTTCAAGAATTTCAGCCAGCTGTGATTTCAAATTTTTTTGAAGTATTTTTTTTTTTTTTTTTTTCAAAATTTTCAACATTTGGATTTTCAAATTAAATGGCCAATCGGGCAAATTTGATCAGAAAGCCCTGCAGAACAGAAATGCCAAATTTGATGCTTGTATCATAATTTGCACGATTTTTCTACTATCTACTACACTACATGTGAAGTACTCTTGGGAAACAAGTGTGATATTTTGACGATGTCATACGTGGCTTTGTTTTGATGTCATAATTGCATATGTAAAATGCTTTATCCGATCAATATGAAAATTTTTGAGGGTCATCTATAGTACTGTAGCATAGCAAACCAATTGTTCGACTTTTCATAAAAGCACCAAAATTGGTACATGTGTTGACATGTATTCTGAACAATTCTGGATATGGAGCCACTTGAGATTTTGCCTTGGTCAGCTTTGGCAGCCATTTTGGAAAATGGCCGCCATTCTATTTTAACAACATGGGATATCTGTCATTGTTATTCTCTTTGTAGGTTTCTCAGAGGTGATAAATACTCCATGTGATGTGCATTTACAAAGGAAAACAATACAAATGTCATTTGTGTTGATTTATTATGTTTCCAACCATGGTATTGGGGAAAAATGGTCATTTTTATGGGAAAATCCATTTTCGCACAGAGCATCAGTGACAGGTTGTTCGACCTCGTTTGGGATAGCTACAAAGATGGCTCCTTGAAGACGGCGACAAGGGAGAAACGAGGAAAAGGGGTGCGACGGCGTGTGGTGAGCACCGCAGCCATACCAGGAAACTGGCAGAGTTTCCTACGTGTCGACACAAACAAGGTGGAGCTCTTCACCTTCCTGTCCGATGTGCTGGTGCAGTCCTTCCATGATGAGGAAAAGGAGCTGGTAGTCACTGATGGTGAAACAGTCATCTGCCTTCCAAGGCAGGAAGATGAAAGCTCTCTGGCTCCATGCGGTCAAGAAGAGGCGGACACGCGCATCATGCTTCATGTGGCCCATGCTGCAGAACATGACCACCGTCGGATTCAATTTCGAACCGTAGACACCGACGTCGTCATCTTGGCGGTGATGGTAGCCCAGGCATTGCCATGCGTAGATGAACTCTGGATTGCCTTTGGGACGGGTAAGAACTACCGCTACATCCCTGCCCATGAAATAGCTGCCTCCCTTGGTCCACAGAAGGCACGTGCCCTCCCTGTCTTCCACGCCATGACCGGATGTGACACGGTATCAGCATTCATGGGGCATGGGAAGAAACCTGCCTGGGCCACATGGAACTCGTTTCCAGAACTGACAGATTCTCTTGTGACCCTGACCACCACGCCAGCCAACATCCAGGATGACACAATGCACTGCATTGAAAGGTTTGTGGTGCTACTCTATGACAGCACCAGTCCATATACGGACATCAACGAGGCCAGAAAGAAACTTCGCCAAGAGGAACTCCGTCCAGCGTATCCCACCTACCTACGATGCTTTGGAACAGCATGTAAAGAGATCAGTCTTCCAGGGTGGCTATGTCTGCGGGCAGGTCTTGGTCCCTCAACCCGTGCTTCCATCACCAACAAGCTGGGGCTGGCGGCAAGCAGAGGATGGGTCCTACGAACCGCTCTGGACCACACTCCCTGAGGCTTCAAAAAGCTGCTTCGAGCTAGTGTCGTGCGGCTGCAAAAAAGGCTGTAGAAACCGCTGCAAATTCAAGAAGGTGAATCTGCAATGCACTGGACTGTGTGCTTGTGAAGGAGAATGTCTACTGGCAGACGCAGTAGACACAGACTGAGATATCGGCCGAGCTTAGAATGTGAAAATGCAAAGTCGCATTGCTTGGAAAAGTGTTGACTTCTTGATCCAGAGCCAGTTCACTTGAGCTCAGAAACTCATATTGTACGAGACTGATGTATGCGTGTACCATGTGTCCTGGTAGAATGGTAGTAGACAGTAAACCATAGCCGCTTCAAAGTGAAGTGTGCAATAATTTGACTACATTTTCTGAGTTTGTCATTTTCACGATTATCAGTTCCCTTTTCAAAATAGAGCAAAGTATGTAATCTATAATGCAATTTTTGTTGATTCCAAACCCATTGAATGTGATGAATATCATTTGACTCTTGTTCTCCAGGCAATAATGGGTACATTTCAGCGAAAAGTTTCAGGAGAGCAGCAATTTACAAATCATATAATGGCTTTTTTACCGAAAATACTGGCTCATAATATTTGAATACGCCTTTTCATGGTCAGTTTACTGAATTTTACACTTTCCTTGTATCTACCACCAATACAATAAGAAAATAAGAGCATATAGCCAATTTCGCGAAAGTAGAATGGTGGCCATTTTGGAAAATGGTCGCCGAAGCTGACCAAGGCACAATCTCAGGTGGTTCCACATCTAGAATTGTTCAGAATACATTATTCTACATGTGTACCAATTTTGGTGCTTTTATGCAAATTTGAACAATTGATCTGAAATATCAGACTACGCTGCAGGACTACGAGGGCTAAATTGTATGGGGGGGAAAAATTGATGATGTCATCAATCTTGTGGTTTGGTAGCCATATTGTTTTTAACATACAAATCTTCAAAAATCTTCTCAGAAACAGCTGAACAGATCAAGGTGAAATTTTACAGGTATAATGCCCTATCCAGGAAGAACAAAATGTTCTCCAACTACAGTCATAGGTCATATGGTTTGGTAGCCATTTGGATTTACCCTCAAGTCTTTAAAAATCATCTTCTCCAGAATAGTTTGACAGATCGAGGGGAAACTTCACTCACATGTTCCTAAGCATTGCGGATACCAGTGTATTTACAAATGATCAATAGGTCGCATGGTCTGGTAGCCATATTGGATTGAACGAACGTCTTTGAAAAATTCTTTTTCTTGAACCACTTCATCGAAAGGCCCACCCATGACTGGCTCTGGGCGATAGTTCCCAGAGGGTCACGACTGAATTGTCCATCCGGTGGGTGACGCGGTCGCGTTTCGAGTGACGTGGCCGTCTGCACGCCGGCGGGCGCGAATTCGCAACAATATATATGTAATATGTATATGTATGTATATATGTATATGTATGTATATATATATATGTATGTATATATGTATATGTATGTATATATATATATGTATGTATATATATGTATGTATGTATGTATATATATGTATGTATATATATATATATATATATATATGTATGTATATATATATATATATGTATGTATGTATATATATGTATATATGTATGTATATGTATGTATATATATATATATATATATATATATATATATATATATATATATATGTATGTATATATATATATATATTGTTACGGTTGTGGAAATTCACAGATCACCATTCAGGTTCCCCAGAGGTCAGTTATTTCGGTAAGTGTGTGTTCCAGGTTAGATTTCCCCACCAATGTATTGAGGGAATTATTCGTGTGCCGGGCTGTGAACCTTTGAGGTTGTGTTATTCTTTTCTGTCTTTTATTTTAAACAAACATCTCCTCACCATCTTCTCCACAACCGCCATAATCTCCTCACCATCTTCACCACAACCGCATGAAGCCGGTGATTCCAAACACGGCCGCGTTTGACGGCAAGATCGGATCAAAACGGCGAAAGGGGCGGAGCCAGCTGGGGGTGAAGGGTCGAAGGTGAAAGAGCAAGCACCCCCCCCCCCGAACCTGATTAAAAGCAGTGCTGAAACGCCGAGGAGTTGAGTGTTGGAGTCCCGACAGTTGAGTGGTTGAAGAGACGCCGAGTCGTCGACAAAGGAGAACGGGTTGGAGAACGAGTTGCAGAACGAGGTGGAGTCGGGAAAAGCGCTTGGAGAGAGTGATCGAGCTTGCGCTGCGCTGGTGTGGTGGAGTCGGGAAGAGAGCTGGAGAGTTTGGAGGTTGGAGTGTGAGCAGAGACATCGAGGGTCACCGAACCAGGACCCAATGAGGGTGGCAAGTAGCCCGCTCGGTCTCTCGGAGCCCCTTCGGTCATCCCGGCTCCGAGCAAATTAAGAAGGTTCACGAGCCCGGTTCTTCCTTTCTTTCTGGGGTTTTGCATGAAAGTCTGTGGCGCCTTGTCCATAAGTAACAAACTGATTAAGTGCATGTACATAATAAATAGACAACGGCTGTAGGTTTTTGCTTGTGTATTTTTCCCTATTCCCCCCATTCATTGCATTGCTTGCATGCCTTGTTAAAATAAATACCCCCATTGTTTGAATGTTCACCTGCTCGTTGCGTCCCTTCTTCCATTGACTGCCATAATTGCGTTCGGAATAATTAGCTGGCTGATGATAAGCCGATAAAACGTACATCTGGTCCGACGGGGCTTGGCGATATAAAACCGCTCGACAATCGCAAACGGAACGAACTGCTCAAGCGGCTCGTTTTCGTGCAGGCTCTGTCGAGGTATAAACTCCCGGCATTTCTGTCCGCGTGAATAATAAGGTTCATCGACAATTCGGTGATCGACCCTGTAGTGCGTGGACAGAAGAGTTGGCTGGTTTATGGTGTGTTAAAAACACCCGTAGCTGGGTTTCAGCGTTGATCCGGAAGCTGCGACTAGATTGCCACGTTCGGTGGGCGCGTACGGCCGCAATTAGGCTGTAGACAGTCGTCCGCACGCTGGAGTGGCGAGAATCTACAAGAATATATATATATATATATATATATATATATATATATATATATATATATATATATATATATATATATATATATATATATATATAGTTGTGGTTCTGGAAACCACATGCCTCAAAAGCAATGTCACCCAACATAGTGATCTCTCGACAGTTATCTCATTTGAATACATGCAGTTAGACCTTCCCCTCATGTCAAATGGGACGAAGTGCGTTGTGTGGGTCTTATAACAAGGTCTAATTATATCTCCATTTCTGTTCAATCTTCATCTTCATTCCAACTCTTTCCTCTTATTCATGAAATAAATCAAAGCAGGCACCACACCCAGACAGCCACCTGTGAAAACCACAGTGACAACCTCCACCACCAGACTGCACGGAACGTGTGCAGCACGATGAAAAACTCTCCACCTACACTGGACAGGACATGCGCGGTGCACCCTTTCATGCGAATCTGTATTGAATACTTATATCTATCTTCTTTTCAAACCTGATTTATATCAAATCCCTTCCTTCAAGCCATGATGCAAAGTGGAGCAGGTGCAAATGCACGATAACTGACATGCACAGCGCCGTGATAATTATCATCACACTGTAAGGGACGCGCATTGTGCACATCTTTATTCGGGTCTGCGCGTTGATTTACAACGGTGTCTCACCGTCGACCTTCACCCGCCACGTCGGCCACTGATATCTCCTCGCCCCTCCGTCTCGATGTAGTGGCCACCAAGCAGAGGTGCAAACGTACGGCCCAGATCACTTGGGCCGCGTGGCATACGGACAGAGCAAGCACATTGACCAGCGCCAACCGCAGCGCCACATTGACCGCACGGGGCCAGGGTCCAATGGGAGCGCACAATTTCGGGTGAAAAAATAAATATATATATATATATATATATATATATTATATATGCAGAAACAGAGACATACACATACACACATGCATTAACTCCATGATTCAAAAATTACATCTGCTTTGTTTTTCTGTTTGGCATGTTTTGGACTTTGCTTTGTGATTATTACATTCGATTAACTTTTGGAACACTCCACATATTGAGCTTGAATACATCGCTAATCTCATTGTTCAACGCATTTTGTAATGGCAAGCTGCATGAAGATTACCAAGTATAATCGCATGAATGAATGACTGATAAGGTTTCTTTAAGTGCTTCTGCATACCATTCCTTGTCCACGGCAGTTTGGAAAGTCTAGAAATAGCAAATTGGTCAACATGCTCCCCGCCAAGATTGCTGCAAACCAATGCACTGGCTTTTCACAGCATCTGTGTAACATTCACCTGGAGCCGGAACTGAACTAAATTTTAGTCTAAATTTGGACTCTCTTGATTCACTATAAAGAATGTGACAAATAACCTGAACAAATGCAATTCAACATTTACAGATACCAATTGCACGACAAAGCAACGTTGACTATAGTTTATGTTAGCCCCGAGGTCTGCACACTAACATTTGAGCTGTCTCGCCATGGTTCGAATATTGACCCCGCAATAAACTGTCACTGTAGTGTTTCACGTGCAGGGTGTGGCATAAATTTGTCTGCCATCCCTCGGCTGGGCATCAAGCTGGACGACCTGTCTGCTAGCACTGGTCCTTGGTAGACATTAAAGATCCCAATTTTTCTGCAAAGGAGGTGAGTTATCTCCTGCATCCTGAACTAATTACTAACTCCTGTTTGATTCGGTCCAACATCAGGCCTGGCTCGATGGTTCCTGAAAGACTTGGGTCAATATTATTCCTCAGGCGACTTCAAGAATTGGGGAATAATTTTAGCCATTTAAGCAAGTATTGGTATCGTAGTTCGTAATTGTTGTGGTGTTTGTGAATGTAGTTGCTTGGTGGTACTAATAGCAGCAAATGTGGTCACTTTAGGTGGTTTCGCATATTCAGAATATATTCACTTCGCAAGTATATCTTGTTTTTTTCCGCGAAGTTAATTCAATTAGAACGTCCAATTTGTACCAAACTCGAAGGATGAGTTTGAGTGCTCTGCAAGCTGTCTGCGGGGGAGGAAAAATGGAAAAATTGGACACCGTGGGAAGCTGCGGTCCAGATGTTCCCAATGACTGCCGACATCGACCCCGGGCAAAAAATAAATATATTGTGGGAGGCGTGGGACGTGGAGCTCGAGTTACCCCAGGGGCGAATGGTAGGAGATGGTTTTCCAGGTATGATAGCTCTCATGGCTCTTCTTGTTGATTGTGTGGTACACAGTACAGTACTGAATGTGAGGGTCTTGAAAATAGCTTGTGGATTGTATCGCTTCCAAATATACCATCTGACATGGACTGTGAACTTCCAGCCATGGCATTATATGCTTTGCAGAACATTGCCATGGTGTTGGGACGTCGTGTCGGTATTCAGAATATCTATGGGAAAAACAAAGCCGAACACCGAGCTGGAGGAGATTCTGCAGGATGTTATGGAGAAGTCCATAAAAACTTTGTGCACCTGTTCTCAGAACATTATTAATCAATGCGGTTATCCAAAAATATACACATTGAACTTTTCAGAAGGCCAAGAATTTTCCTGAGAAAAATACTACACACTCAGGACAGTTGAAATGTAGATGTCATTCCATGCATATTTAGAGGGATCTATATCTCAATCTCTCTGTCTGTCTCTCTGTCTGTCTGTCTCTCTGTCTGTCTCTCTGTCTGTCTCTCTGTCTGTCTCTCTGTCTGTCTCTCTGTCTGTCTGTCTCTCTGTCTGTCTCTCTGTCTCTCTGTCTGTCTGTCTCTCTCTCTCTGTCTCTCTGTCTCTCTGTCTCTCTGTCTCTGTCTCTCTCTCTCTCTCTCTCTCTCTCTCTCTCTCTCTCTCTCTCTCTCTCTCTCTCTCTCTCTCTCTCTCTCTCTCTCTCTCTCTCTCTCTCTCTCTCTCGCTGTCTGTCTCTCTCTGTCCGTCTCTTCCTCTCTTCCTCTCTTCCTCTCTTTCTCTCCTCCTCTCCAGTGCTACTGCAGGTTGTCTCCTGTCGTTCTGATGGCCATATTTACCTGAAATGACTGCACAACACGAGTGGTTACGCTTTACTTCGTGGACTCAGGAATGGCGATGGATATGGTTCCTGACATTTCGGAAACCTTCTCGTTTCACCCACCGGTGACCTTCAGGTGGAAACGAGCTGGAGACGTGCTCGGTTCCCCTAATTACGGACGTATGAGCAAGTCCGCTATCGATTTAGGGGTTTTCGCCCTGGCATTTATTAATCAGAAACACACTCCTCTCACCTCGCGCAGCATGCGCTCACTGAGCGTGCAAGGCCTGATGGGGAAAATGGTACTCGTCTATCAGTTTCTCATCTGGTTTTTGAACTTGTGATACCGGCGCCATATCTGGATACCGATACACCTGAACATTGCATCATGCAGGTGAATTGTTTTCTTGCTGGTGTACACACATTTTCCTCTCCAAATAATCTCTCTTGCACTTCTTGCTCTCGAAGGTCCAATGCGTGAAATATTTTCCATTTCTATGGAATGCGTTATGCACCTGTTTGAGAAATTCTGCATCGATTTGTTCATGAAATGTTCTGCACGGCGCACTACGTGGGGATGGAACTGATGCGTGCACACGACTGCACACCCAGATGTCGATACTCATTGGCTTTGGAGAACGTGACTGACGGTTGTAAGAATAAGGAAAGTGGGCTGCTGCTGAAACGCTGTTTCGGGTTCAAGGGGAATCCTCATGCCATCAAAGTCTTGGACAATTTGATCAGCAAATGTACTCGCTTTTCCAAACGCGCGTCAAAATATCTCAGACACAAATCGTGACATTGTATTTAACCCTATGGTTTACAGAAGGTGTTTGTCCATTTGGTGTTCCTTTCCACTTCTGGGTAACATTGTTATATAATATAGAAGGGTATATATATATATATATATATATATATATATATATATATATATATATATATATATATATATATATATATATATATATATATATATATATATGTTAATTGGGATCGACATGTGCAGGTTTCAGAATGTGGAATGGAGTCCTCCCAGGGTGGGCTCAAAGTATCCACCTTTATTTCGGTAATGGGTCACAATTCAAGGACCAAGCTGTGAAGTTTGCTGTTCTCAAACTTTTGTGTCGAGGGCTCTCTTCAGGATCATCACTGAGTCCTGAACAGCTTCCAACTGTAGTTCGTTTGTAATAATATTCCCAGGGAAGGTTTTTAATATCTCTGTGAGGTTCTTCATATCATTTCCTAAGCTCTTTCACTGATACAACTTTAGTATTCTTCAGCTTCCAGGAAATTTTCAGTTTATCGTTGAGGACTTGGTATTTGGTCATTTTCTTGAATTCCGCATCGTTTCGTGCAAAATCACTGGGATTCACACCTCACTTAGCAATGCCTTCTTGTCTCTTTTTTGTACCTATGTATGATATCTGGTCTCAATGCTTTCTTTTCGATGTTCACGCTTGATGGGATCATTAGTTCTTACGTGAGTGGTACTTCCATGTTTTCATTGATTGCTTTTGGTTCATGTTCCCACGCATTCTCTGGAACTGGGATATAAAAGTTTTTGCAGATGTGCCAGCGGATTACTTTACAAATTTTGTTGCATTGTCGCGTGTACAGCTGTTCTGACACGAGTTTTTTTTTTTGTGTGTTTTCGGTATATATGTGTTTTCGTGTGTTTTCCCTCCGCCCTATCTTCTCTTCTCCCCCTCCCTCCGTCCTCTCTTCTCTTTTTCCCCTCCCTCCGTCCTCTCTTCTCTACTCCCCCTCCCTCCGTCCTCT
>BROF01003523.1:9882-26747 GCA_024346535.1 Eptatretus burgeri | reverse complement strand
AAAAAACTACACCCCATTTCAAAATTTTCACCTTTTGTTGCCTTATAACCTGGAATTAAATTGCATTAAACCAGACTTTTTCCACCTTTATTTACACATCGTAACCCACAACTTCCAAGTGAAAAACAAATTCTACAAATCTCATAAAATAATTAAAAATACAAAACTAGAATATCTTGGATGGATAAGTGTCCACTCCCGTGAGTTAATACTTGGTGGAAGCACCTTTTACAGCAATTGCAGCTGTGAGTCTGTTGGGATAGGTGTCTACCAACTTTTCAAACCTCGATTGGGCAATATTTGCCCATTCTTCTGTGCACAACTGTTCAAGCTCAGTCAAGTTGCATCGGGAGCATTGATGGACAGCAATGTTCAAGTCATGCCACAGATTTTCGATTGGATTTACGTCAGGGCTCTAACTGGGACACTCAAGGACATTTATCTTTTTGTTCCTTCGTCACTCCAGTGCAACTATGATGTGTGAAAATGACGCTTTAGGCTCGACTGGGAGGTTAGTGTGGATGGAGGGGGGTGTGGGGTGGGGGGGGGAGGGGAGCGGATGATTATCCTCACTGTTGTTATTATTATTAATAATAATATTTTGTGATAACGATGATATTATTTTTGTGCTGATAACGTTATTTCCGACACACCATTTTGAATTGAAAAAAATGTTCTCGGAAGATGAAATGCTTGATGTCCTGTTTCTTCTTCACTTGATGTACTATTATTACGTGACGTGTTAATATTATCATTAATATTATTTTGCCATTATCATTATTGTTGGACGCGACCTTGGAAAAATGCCTCGATAACGTAAAAGAATGCTAAAGATGGCGTGATTACTTTTGTTCTTGGAAGTGGCCTTGGAAAAAACCCCATGATAAGCTATCTATACACCTTAACGCAGATTTTGCCAAGGGTGGTAAACCCCCTTCTGGAGGTGGGGCAAATGAAGTCACATCAACCTCCATCGTATGAGCCTTAGTCCTCCTGTCAAGTTTGGTTGAAATTGGATAAGTAATGACTGAATGTATCAAGGTCAAAAGGACAGACAGACACCAAATTGTGTATTTTAGTACGATTTCTATGAGTCCGATTTCATTTATGAAGAGAACAATTTTGGTTAACCACTCTGAAATTGCTACTCCTTCTTCGAAATGCTGAAAATCATATTAAAAGGTCGATTTTGCTTTCAGATTTCGTGCTAGCAACAGCAGGTTAAAAGTTTCTGGTGAACACATGCGCAAAAAGCCTCATTTAGCATTCATACGTAATTTTGAAAGTCCCGTATGATGTGGAGCATTCTAGTTCTACAACAGAGAACCTCAAAATACTCCATGACATGTCAATAAAGTACATGTGCAAATTAAAAATACATTCAGTACTTTCTTGCTAATTATATATATACTGTACATATAGGTTGAAAGGGCTGGCAGGATAACCTAGAGGTATGTACATTCACCTCTAAGCCATTTAGCCTGATTTAGAATCCTGACACAGCTATAATCTGTCATCCCGGTGTTTCACAAGCAGGGTGCTTCAACAATGTGTGTGCTGTCCTTCGGATGGACGTTAAACAGCTTGATGCTTTGGAGAAACTTCGGCAGCACTGACACCATAATAGAGTATGGTACATCAGAATAGGTTGAAATGTAAATTAAGATGGTGTTTTTTGGACTATTGTGAGTATCTCGTTCATATACATTTTTGAACATCTCTTGTATCTAATCGTCAAGTTTGGCGACAATTATTGAAGATATTTTTTTCCGAGACCTGAAGGTATTTCTTATTCACATGTTCATCGATTACATTATTATGACGTCCTTTCGTACTAACAAATGAATATGTATAATCTGACAGTATAGCTCAGAGGATATAGTGCATTTGCTTTTGAGCTCACTCACCTCAGTTCGATTTCCAACCCGATGATAAACTCATCCTGGTGTTTCTCATGCAGGGTGTTGCGTTGTGTCAATGACAGTGCCCTCACTCAGACAGACGTAAGGTTGAATGTCCCTTCTGCTACCATTCGCTGGTGGACCCTACTATGTTTCACAAAGAACAGGCCATTCTGTCCTGGGATTTGGGGCAAGTTCCAAATTCCTGTACTGACCAGTCTGTGGGGCCTGACAAAACTCCAACCTTTATGTGTCTTAGCTCTGGCATTCTCTTTTTCCTATAGATCAGTGATCCATGGTGTGGTTGGAAATATGTCTGGGACCCGACAACGTACATATGTTTCACCAGCATCACAAATATTCTGATCACAACACTAAAATTTACCAGAAATATTAAAAGTATCAACTGGAAATAAGTATACTGACGTCAGCCTACAGGTAGTCCCTGTCTTTGTATACTGTAAATATACACACACTACAGTGGAAAGTAAGCAATGAAGTAACAAAGTAGTTTCTTATTCCATGCAGTTCAACATATTCGCCATTGAGTTATTTCCTCCACCCACCGAAGTTGGACAGAGGTTATGTTTTCACTCCTGTTTGTTTGTGTGCAGGACATCTCAAAAAGTTGTGGACAGATTTGGTTGAAATTTAGTGAGTGTTATGTGTTTAACAAGAAATAATTGATTCGATATTGGTGAACATCCGGATCCGGGCAGAGGTATGTATGCGCTCTATCGAGTGCCCTTTTCTTTTAGTCCTGTGTTTGTTTCCTTATTGAATATGTATGGTTTTATTTTAGTTCTGTCATTATGCAGGTCTACAGCATGAAGTGGCACAGAATTGTAGAACTTGGAATCTTGCAAAGGAGATGTGAAGCTGGTCCGCTCTCATATCTGCACTGCTTGAGGATGTTTTGGAATTGGATATTATCTCGGTGTCTCATAGAAAAGTTGAGCCATATCCTGCAGGCATGGCAAAATTTAACTCGCAAGGATGCCATCATCAAATCTCAAAGTTCGATTGTATTTTGGGGTACACTGTATGGAGGGAAGTTGATCAACCCTACTACCTACAAGAATTTGAACTTGCACAATTAGGTCCATTTTTATTGTGCCCAAACTGTCAAAATCCTTTTAGTAATGTCGTCCTTTGAGATGCTTTGACATCCTGTTATTTTCTGAGGCTGACATGATTGCAACCCGAGCCGAGAAACGGCTTCAGCAGAACCGACACTCTGTAGAGACAATAGAGCACGGTGCATGATGATGGTACATTGCATAAGAGCGAAATGCTCCATCTCGTTCCTCAAACCCGGAATGCAATCAAAAGTTGTGCTGTGAGCTGGTCATGCGGTGTAACGGATGCACTTCATTGTCAATGGAGTTCCAATTAATCTTGCTTTCAACAGAATCTTGTTGTGGAATCTGTGCTCTTCATTCCACCATCTTTATGTCATTGTTTGATATGGTAAATATATCACACTATATCGTACAAATTGTCCTATAAGCTTGATATATTAACATACCCCCCCACCCCGAGAGATTTATCTTCGACTTTGACCAAATCAAAACACGATATGAAAAAGACCCCAAGGATAACTTAATGCACGATTACTGCATAGTTTCAACAAAAACCTGTCCCTCATCGGCTTACTACACTGTCACATGCCATATATGGCTAAGGAAGGACCATCACAAAGTGTATAATGCCTATTGTGGCCTCTTCTACACCCTGTTCAACCAGCAACAGAATAAAAACTTTAAGTTAACCAAGTCAGAGTTCAAATTCTCACCAGTGGGAGTCATTATAAGCTTAGCCAGGGCATTAACCTGAGCCGTACGATAGATCCACTACTACATCATTCTCACGAATCATCATGAGCTTTACGGTTTAGAAGCACCAAATGTTATAGGAATTCTCATAAGGAAGATACTGCACCAAGGTAAAATCCAAGCCGCTAACAACACTCCAAGGTAACTCTCATAAAGCCAATACCATACAATTATCTCATTCAGGAGGCTGCCACCACACATAGGTCACACCCATGAGAGACACGACACTGATTGAAGCCTTTTTGAGGTAAACAAAGTAAAATGGAGTGCATTATTTGCTTCAAAAGTAGGAAAATATATTTCTTTCCTGAAGTTTGTAAAAGTGGCATTTTTGCAGAACTTACTCTGCATTTAGTTAAACAACACTGTTAGTATGTTTGATTAAATTTTGTCTCATGTTTTTGATGGTGTATGGCTGAGATCTAACTTCAGGCTGTCAAATATGTTTGGCTGCCATGGAAAGTGTTTGTGAGTGATCTTCCTCTGTTGATCATTTGAAAGCTAAGTCAAATGAGGAAACAAATGAGATTATCTGCTTGTCCTCATATTGTGCAATCAATGGTTTACATCTCACTGCAAAGAAATATCTACAACGAATACATGGGTCTTCATTTCGCTATATCTTTGCAGGTATAATCACACTTTCCAATTGAGTTTAATAACTCGATGTCTAATTAGGGGAAACGATGGTGCATTGAGACATCCCGCCTGTCCCAGTTTGGCACCTAATATCATTGGTGAATAATATAATCAGATGTATATAGTATCAATAACTACTCGAGATGATGTCATTGTATTTGTGTGTGTATGTGTGTGTATGTATGTGTATGTATATATATATATATATATATATATATATATATATATATATATATATATATATATATATATATATATATATATATATATATATATGATGGAGCTCATGCTTATATCAGCACTTCCACATCACCTTCAAAGATGAATTATTTGCTGGGAATGAAACCAATTATTTGGACTCCGTATGCAGAATGGAAATTTATATACAAAGTTTCTTTAATTCATAATCAACATGATTTTATATGTATAAGAGCGAGTTTTCTGTGTGAACTGGGCCAAAATATATACAGTATATGTTGCAAGTGACAAAAAACCTTAAAATTGATCACTTGGCATTTTACATCACAAAAACTTTACAGTGTGGTCCAACAAGGCAGAATATGATTATAGTACTGTATGTCCCAAAAAAAATTCAGGTTTATCATGTGTCCCAGAAAAAAAATTCATAAATTTAACATGTTTTGCATTTTATACTCCAAAAACTCAACAGTATTATCCAGCAAGGCCAAATATGATCACACTATGTATGTATATATATATATATATATATATATATATATATATATATATATATATATATATATATATATATATATATATATATATATATATATATATAGTCCAAATACACACACGAGTTGTTTTTGTGTGAAGCCTTTTCTTTGTTTGAATTTCATACAATTCCATACCCCTTGGCCAACTGCATTGAAATTTGCTGTACCACATTATTGTAACATGAAGTAGGTCAACGTTACAATAAAATATTGCAATTCTTAATCAAATCGATGTTAAAATGAGAAATAACAGTGCTTTAGCTGATCTGGCATCCTCGGCCATTCCGTCTCGTGTTCAAAGGTGAATTATTTGTCTGAAATAGATCCAATTACATTAAAATATTTATATTCCGTATGACGAATGGAAATTAATATATAAGGTGTCCACCGGTCGTCGTGGCACTACATGAGTGTAAGCAGTTGTCAGACGATGCTGTACGACCTCAAATGAGGAAATGAGGAGGCTATGTGATGGTGCATTAATTTTTATTATAGGTGTATGGCATACATTTTTGTTCTCAGTCATTTTTTTTTTCTGGGTTTTTCTTTCCGTTGCCCATTCTTCCTCCAAATGTCCCTTTGTGCTGTTGTTGGTGTTTTCCCCTCCTCTCTAATGTGATCGTGTATTTATGAATCTGCTTATTTATGACTTAATGTTAGCTCGTAACAGTCTTCTTGATGTTTAATACTTGCGTCTGAAAAATCCGAGCTTGGTTATATAACCTCGAGCTTGGCACACTTCCCCCGAAGCTGTGTAACCTCGGGTTGAAACCTGACTCACCTAAAAACTGTCATCCTGGTGTTTCACAGGCAGGATGAATCATCAATGTGTGTGCCATCCCTCGGATGGACGTTAAACCCGGTTCTACTGACATCGGTTGGTGGACATTAAATATCCTATGGTGTCCTTCGTGAAGAGTAGGCGAGCTCTCACCAGCACCCTGGCCAAATTCTAAATTCTTGTCCTAACTCTTGCAAGGAGAGGGCGAGCAAACTGCTCAGCATGACCCTTGGCCAAGAACCTGCTTCACCAGAACCAATGCTCTGAAACGCACATCTATAAATCAGCATAGCTGCACATTTTATTTTTCCCTTCTGTCTTGTTTATTATTGTACCGTACAAACAAATAATCGGTTCTTATGGACAGGTTAATTCACCCATTTCTATGATATTTGTGGGTTATTTCATGATGACTTGAAATACCGACTTCCATCACTTCCAGAAATATGAATACTTTTTTGTGCAAGTCGATCTTGACGATGTTCGTTATGCTCCATGTCTCTGCATTGTTGTGTTCTGTTTTAACGTTAATATTAAAACATGTTTGGTATCTGGGAGTGATTTTTTTCCCCCCCCTAAAACCACTCCGGGCACACCACATGTACAACCACCAGTTTTCAACTCATTTTACCTTGGGCTTTAGGAGTGCATTGAAGTCAAACAAACAAACACACCGACACTTCTTGAATTATATATAATCCTAGACGACCTGTTAACCCGTTGGGTTCCCGTTGTGACAGCGGTTGATGAAAATAATCACATCAAGAAAAAAGTCATTTCAAGAAAAAAAAAAAAAAGAAAAAAGATAGCTCCAGCGAACTGTACTGCTGAGGTTGTTTGCATTGATCAAATTCTCCCGAAGAGTACTTGACTGAATTGGGACTTGATTAAATTTTTTCCGTTGCCCAATTTGAACGAAACTTGATACTGCACACCACAGGAGAATGGTAAGTAAGGTGGCCCTCAATTTTTTGCGCTATCGTTTACCGTTTTGGCTGTATTACGGGAACATACATACATACATACATACATACATACATACATACATATATACATACATACAAGTTGAGAGTTTTAGTAAAATCTCGATAGATGATTGTAACCATACTTTTTTGAAACAAAAATCATCCCAAAGTATCACCGAGGTTTTCGCACATGGGGCATCCCTGGGCAACTCGCAATTACAGGGCCAATCACGAGTTATTTTCTCTTATTTGGCAATTTTATGTATCTCATCCATGCATGCAGTGAGGTGCAAGGAACATGCAGGTCAAAATTCCGCATCATGTAATCCCGAGTGGTTATGGGAAAAATATGATCCCACCGATGTCAAAGGAATTTATTTAATGCACCATCATGACCCCCGAGTCGCACGATTCTTATAATTCATTTCTGAGAATAAGCTCTTTTCACGCGGACTTGCCTTTGCTCTCGCATCGTATGACTTATGGCATCAATAAGCTGGGCCGATCCGTGTCATAAGGCGGTGCGAGAAGGCCTTCGAATTGGCATTCAGGCCCGACTCCTCTGCATATTGACTGCGGTAAAGCACAGATTAAAGTAACTGTGTATATGGTGATGGCTTCATTCACAGTATATCATAGGCCAACAAATATTGCTTAATTCAAATGGGCACCTTATATTCGGTTAAAATGATTACAAGAATTATATAGTTCTTTCACATTGTCCAGGAATTGTTGTTTGCAAAGAATCCACCTCCAAGCTATTGGTGCATGTATTATGGAGCATGGCGACGTATATAACACCATGCAAAGTTATATCCGTGGCAAGACACTCTGAAGTGTAGAGAAATGGTTTTATACATATAAAGTGAGTGCCAAGACACCATTTAATTCCTTTCCCTGCACAGTTTATACTTTGACCTTGTTCCAGCATGAGAAACGGTCCACGGTGAAGTGAACATTCTCTCCAGATGATGTGCACCTTTGCGTAAGGGTTAAGGGACCTGAGGTCAGAAACCCACGTTCGTGCCGCAAAATCCATAGTTAATGGATTGAAATGACATGAGAAGTCGGAAAGAAGGTTGAAATATTTATATCCATATCGTACAATTACATTACAATATACATGATCACTAAAGCGGACAAAAAACGTTTCAGCATTATATTCCAAAAGTTGATGTGTATGTACACAAGGGTTTGGGAGAACAGTGCATGCCCAAAATGCCAATCAATTTGGAGCACTTCTATTGCCGTTTTGCAATGTGTAGCTCCTGCCAAAGAATCAAAGAACACACGGTTAGGATCAAACGTATACAAACATGGGCTGTATTTTGTCAACGTGCGCATTGTCGCGTGACAGATGAAGAGCACGACCTCCCTGTATAGTATGTCTTATTGTTCCTCTTTTAACACTGCATGGTGATAGCTTTCCTATGTTCCCACAGCACCAACAATTATATCTATGTATATATATATATATATATATATATATATATATATGTCCACAAGTAGGTCCCTCAATGTCCACCATAGTATATAAGGAAGGAGTATCAATCTCTCGGTGTTCCTGATGAGTTCTGCATGGATCCGCTCGAAGTGCACTCGAGCACGCTGCTTTCATGAACACTAACGTAAACAGTCGAGCGTCTGTGTGCGTGGTGGAGGAACGTAAGCCTGCAAGGTGAGCGTGGTACTCATTTCACCATACTTTTGTTAGATTTACAGACCTTCCGCAACCCCACTTAGCCCCCCAGCCCATGCCCTCCCTCACACAAATTTTTTTTACCCCTTCTTTGCTCTAAATCCGAAGGGATGGAGTTCAGTGCAGGTTGCAAAAAGAAGTGCGTGCTGCATCATCGTCACGGTATAGAAGAGGAGTGGAAGAAGGGAAGAATGAGCAGAACAACTCGCTCTTTCGGGAAGTACTTGAACTAAAAGCAGGCAATTTGGTCAACCTAGTGGATGGTAGGGAATGTCGTTGTGGTAGTTATAGTCCGGGCAGACCTTCTGCACGAGGCGATAATCCGCACTTGTAAAGGTGATGTATATGCAGATGATTTTGAAAGGTGGTGCACACAACCACGAAACGCGGCTTTGAGTCTGCTCCTGGTAGCAGATCTTCGAAGGGTCGTGACTGCACAGAGAGGTCTTCTTCGCTCGATCCACCTTCTCGTACTCGACGTGGCAGTTGAAAGGCCTCGACTGGCCGAGTTCCCTCGGTCTATCCCGAAGACCCGGGTGGAATTCGACTGCCGTTCCGGGTGGAACCAGAATAACCGACACGTTGCCCTGCCCGGTGCAGTTTTGCCGGAAAAAAACGCTGAACGTCCCATTCCCGTTGTCAACAACTTTACCCGTGACGAGCATGGTCATTTTGACGGTCTTGATGTTCGAGTGGAAATCTCCCCAGCCGAACTTCTTTTTCACCTTGCCAGCTTTCACCGACGGACGTCTCTTGCTGCGCGATCGAGACTCGCGCACCGCTGGGACTCCCACACCTCGCGCCTGCCACGACGAGTTCCGGACAACCCGGGACAACTCCGGAATGAGGTTGTCCTCCAGGTCATTCCGGGCATGACGCTCGATGCCCTTGTCGTCAAAGCCCTCCGCCTGACGACGGAAAAATGCATCACGTTATAAGAGAACGTTTTAAACGGCATGTTCATAAGAGCGAGGTCGCTGTGCTCTTTACACTCCGTGTGCGCTCCCCGAGTTCGTCTGTGCAGTACCGTGCGACACACACACACACACACACACACACACACACACACACACACACACACACACACACCATGGATGTGAGTGTCGATCGTCTCTAGAAAGCGTGATGGTCTTTGATGGAAAACGCACATGCTGTCATACCGTGCAAACTGCTGCGACGACAACAAGAGCGATGCACGCGCAGACGGCGGCGCACCCGCGTGCGCACCATGCGGCGCCTCGAAAAGTGCGCATTTTCAGCTGCGGTTCAACATTGCATAATCCCGCGTCACCCTTGAACCTCGTGAGTATGAAGGTTGCAATTATTTTTAGAGTCCACTTCCTTTATGATGTCCCCAAAATCTTGGCAAGAAGATCAATACGTAGTCGCTGCGGAGCACTTTTCGGTGAGCGCCGCTCCGCAGAGCCACCCAGGTCGTTGTGTGTTTTGCTCCGCGAGTTTCAGCGACCCTCCCCTGCCTGACGTCAAAATGAGCGAGGGATGCCGTACGGTGGGTGAGGAGAATGATGGAACACAGGCAGAGAACTGCCGCCTAGGGAGGGGGGTAAGTGGAGGATTTGAGGGAATCTGGCGGGAGGTATGAATCCGACTTTGTGTAGCCCGCAGGTGGTTGGGTTAATCGCTGTGCATTTCGAGTCGAGCAGGACACGCCATCTGGCGGTGCCGGTGAAGAACAGATTTTCCACCACATTTGCTCTTGCAACCTCAGAATGAGAATCTGCCCCATGCACTCCATCAAGCATCACAGGTGAACCTGAAAAAGTAACGTATTTTTTCTGGCCTTCGTGATCTATAATCTACCTCCTCCCCAAACCGTTAATTACCCCCACCCTCTTTCATGACCCTCTTCTTCATGATCCTTGATTATCCTTTATCATCATGAACCTTCAGAACCCTTTATAATAGACCCTCTCCATCGTCATCTATATATTAGCGACATCCTCCTCCTTGGTGTTCCTCCCTTTTGTGATCCTATCTCCAATCATCTTTTCTCATTTTATTTTTATCGTCATGATCCTTTTATTCGTGATCATAGTTAATCATCTATTATAATAATAATAATCATCATCATCATCATTTGTCATTATAATCGACACTCACTGTCACAACCTAGATATAATTGACTTCTTCTTTTGTGATTGTCTCCTTCATGATCCTATATCTAATCATGATCCTACATAATCAATGTACTCCTTCATCGTGATAATAACTAGCATCAGCACTCCCACCCTCTGGTGGCTGTGGAGCACATATTGGTGAGTGCTCCAAGCAGGAGTGCCCATCTCAGCCCACCTTCGGTGGGCAATTTAAAGTGGTAATATTTTCGCAGTGATGTGTTTTCTGGAACACACTGTACACCTGAAAATTATTTATGGGACATTCTGTAACCATGTTTTGCCTGCTTGGACAACACTGTAAAGTTTTTGCAATGTTAGTTTTCAACACACACACACACACACGGCTACAGGTACCGAGTGTATAATGAGGGGGTTAGTCCTCGGAAGAACCGGACCTGGGGCCACCGCTCACAATTAACTTTGTGGTGCGTTAACTTTAATTAACACAGTTAAACTAATTAACTTTGGGTTGCTTAACAACCACGAATGCCAATCAGTTAACTACGAGTTCCAGTGTCCACCATCTAATTTGCCGTTTAACTAGAGGTTACATGGCCTCCTGACCGGGGAACGCGCCCTCGGTGATGCACCAATCACATCGTGATTAGATCTGAAGTAAGGTGGCCAAACGTTTATCGCTGGTGCACGCCAACGATGACAGGTTCATTTGTTTGGGTATTACCTCCTAGTCTATCTAGGTTCATACATTGCTGGATCAATGGAAGGAAATGACAAGCATGGACAGGTTGAAACGTTAACAAGGAATTTGTCATTAAGAAAAAAACATAAACTGAAGAACTTTATATTTCCTTGTGCTGTAAATGGATGAATTTAAATCAATCAAATGTTCACCCAACAAAATAATCTCAAACAAAGATTTCAACAAGCATTTATAGAAAAATGTACAAAGAGCAGATGATTATCACAATGCCTTACTTTACAATTAAACACGAGACATGGGTACCCAGCAGATCATTCAGGGGGAAAAAGAAATCCAGTCTCGGCTTACCAAGGCAGAAGTCGTCGTGCGTTTACTAAAACAACCCAAAATGTGTGAGCATGCCTTGGTCCGCTGCCAGTGCCCTGATTCATTGTGCACCTACCCGCAAACAGGCTAGAACACGAATAGATGTCATGTCGCAACCCTCAGGAACCAGGGACACCAATAGTCCAACGCCAAGACAGGTACGCCAATAATCGGGTCCTCCAAGAGCCAGGTACCAAACAGAACCCAGCAGGAACAGTCCAACTGTCATCAACTGCTGTTGCTGCTGTCCCTAACCATCAGGAGCTGTCACCAACAGTCAGAATGGCAGTCCTCCCGTCCTTTTTATCGGCGAACAGTGTTGGTGAAGCCTCAAGCAGACTTCAGCCAAATCCAGCTTGCCTATTGGCGCATCGCTGCACGTGACCTCCAACCATCAATTCTCGCGATCATTCTTTCCTCACCATCAAACGAGATGCATCTCCCAATTTACACAGGCCTGGCTTACGACGCCATGTTTGGGGTGCTGGATGAATGCCAGAAAGCAGCCATTTGCCAGAACAACCGAGCGGAGGCATGAAGCTCTCTCAAAACGTCAACGGGCAACCATCACCTCTCCATTTAGCCCGACACCAACAAGAGCCAGCCAGTGTTCATAGAGCCCACCAACGGTGCGTCAAACATCGACGGAAATAAAATTGATGTCAAACATCGATGAAAGAAAGGTGGGTGTCGAACGTCAATGGAAAAAGGTGGCCTTGAGGTAAATGATCCACAGCCATGTTTGACCGTCAAAACGAACCGTCCAGGAAAAGCCTGCGGTGTGTTTAATCAAATGTCCTGTAAGTCCAAAGTGAAAATGATAACCAAAATAAAATGTGTAAAGAAATCGTGTTTTTCCAAACCAATGTATTTTGATGGAAAGGGAATAGAATGAGTCTCTGTTGGGCTAATGGCTATCTTATCACATGCACGAACGGTGAATATCGCTCGTGCAGAAATGAAAACCGACGTAAAATCATACGTCATGAACGTGTCATAAAGAGGAAAATGTTATCCCATAAGAAAGAAGGGGAACCTGCTCTCCACCCTTATCCAACGCATCAAAGAGTTAGAATCCCACCAGAGAAGGGGATGGGTCTATTCTGAACATGCATTTATCGAAATAATTGTCTGAGGACCAGGATGTTGTGTGCATGACTCGGATCTGATTCTGAAATGCAAAACAATATATATATATATATATATATATATATATATATATATATATATATATATATATATATATATATATATATATATATATATATATATATATATTGTTACAAATTTGGAAATCGATTGCACACAACATACAGGTTCCTTTAGTCAGCTCTGTCGATAAGTGCTTGTTCACTAGATAGCCCACCTTCCATTGTTTAAATGTTTAGAAATCGATTAGATGCACTGCGAATTGATTTAATAGTTAGGGAGCGAACAATGGAGACGCCCTCCCCCTCTTCTGCGAAGAGGAAGAAGAGCCCTTCCGTCCCGTGATTCATGACGTCAACAACTCCCTCCCACCCGTGGTTGAGCGGGGGATGGATCACGAGGGCATGAGTCACGCCGGGCGCGGGGGAGGGGTGGAGAAGAATAAAGAGGAGATCCTTTCTTGTTTGTAGGGAGTGGTCGTTCAGCAGGCGTCGGGTCCTGTTTGGCTTGGGTTAGGGTTGAGACTTTCGGAAGCCTTTTGCTTCTGGGGAGTGGTCGTTCAGTCGGCCGTTGGGTCCTGCTTGGCTCGGTAGAGCTTCGGCTGCGGCCTGGCTCGGGAGGAGGCTTTTTGAAGGCTTTCTGCTTTGGTGGTTCAGTGAGCTTCGGCTTCTGCTTGGCTCGGGAGAGCTTTTTGCTTCGAGCTGCTTTGTTTGGAAGAGAGTTGAGCCGGTTGCTTGACTCGAGCTGCGAGTGGTGGCTTCTTCTTGGTTCGTGGCGCTCTTTGTTCTCCGTTTGGTTCCCGGCTTGGTGCGACTCGTCAGCCTCATCTTGGAGGTGGTTCCTCGGGGAAGTGACGCATCGATGGGAAGGATCGGCGCCTCGTCTCACTAGCACGTGTTGAGAAGCGCGGGAGGATTTGTGGCAGCTCGGGAAGGATCGAGGCACACGGCGATTGGATTCAGCTCGCTCTCGCTGGAGTCCGGGTCCGAACAACTTGAAGACCACACGAGGTGGAGAGGTTCGAGATAGGTTCTGGGTTTCAGCTCACCTGTTCTCCGAGCTGGAGCTCGTTATTAAAGGCCTCAGCCACCATTTCTTGGGTGTGTGTGTGCGAACGTATGTCTGTGGGCTAGTCTTATAAGTAGGAAATTGTTAAGTGCTTTGTGTGCTGTAAATGTTTGCATTGCATTTCGCATAGTCGATATCCTTCTGCTCTTATGTGCTTCCCTAGTTCCCCATTATTATTAATAAATACCCCAATTGTTAAATGTTTTCAGCTCGTCGCGTCGATTCTTTCATTGACTGAGCATTTAGTGTGTTGGGAGTTAGAAAGCCGTTGGTTTGCCGTAAAAGGGGGACATTTGGACCGACGGTTCTCGGTGATTAAGCCGCTCGGAATCGCGCACGGGACAAGCTGCTTCAGCGGCTTGTTCCGTACGAGTTCCGTCGAGGGTGGAATACCCTGGTAGTTGGATCATGGTATTTCGGTAAATTGAAGATTGGCAATCGACCCTACCCCACGTGGTCTGCCCATTGGCGTATTTCGGTTCTTGTACAAGGACCCGTTGACTCGGACTTATCCGGGCGGCGATCTATATTCCAGGCGATCGGTCGGGCCGACTCGACTTGCGGCTCCTTCAGAGCGGTCGACGAGCGGCCGACGTACCGGCCCGTAACAATATATATATATATATATATATATCAAATATATATTAAAAAACATTATTGCGGGTCGGTGGGGGAATACCACGAGGTGGGGGAAGACCACGAGAAGACCACGAGGTGGGGGAAGCTATCTCTGTTCCCACCAGACTCCCCGGAATTGTAGGCCGTCGCACATGGATAATTCCATGACTCGGCAGGTTGCTTAACCGACCGTGGACGTCAATAACTCAACCGCGTGACCTCGGGTCCTCCCGTCTATGGGTTAATCGGGTTACCTAATTAATTACCGTGGAACACGCCTTTCCGAACCCGATCACTCAACCAGACCAGATCACTTTTCCGGATCGGATGCAGCCGAGCGACACTGCCAAGGATGTACCGGCTAAAAGGAACGGATCATTGGGAATAAAGTCCCGGCTAAGCTCGGAGTCTGACAATGCTTGATTGATGAAAGAAACCACAAAGACGAGCTGGGAAAATTCCTCATAATAATTTCTTAACAATTGGCGAGGAAAGGTATGTGGCATTATCAAGATTTATTGGGGTGTGTTGTGCAGAGACATGGGAGAGAAGTGTTGTCCAGCAAATATCCAGGCAACTTACAAAAGGGGACACAGAGCAGACTTAACGTGAAATTAATAACAATAATGATGATAACGATCTTCTGCAGTCTTACTTAAGCAGACAGGCACCAGCGCGCGCGCGCACTCACACACACACACACACACACACACACACACACACACACACACACACCGATGAAGAGAAAGTTTTGCAACAGGAAGGGAAAGGAGTTGATGCCATGATCCTGGTACCTTTGTGCTTGATAGCACGACGCGCCACCAATACGTTTTGTGGGCGGAATGCTCTGTGGTGTGGTACCCGACAGTGGGCGCGTTCTCTCTGGCTTCAGCCACGCGTGTGGAGGCCTTTTTCATGAAGGAGGAGATTGAGTGGTGAAGGAGCAGAGTGCGAGGACGGAGTAGAAGATGGGACCAGGTAGGCGGGTGGGCGGAGATGAGGAGGCGGAGTCCAGATTGCAGGAGGCAGGTCCGCGGTGTCGACGAGGGCGAGGCGAGAGTGGGAGAGATGTGGAGAAAGAAAGACGGAGGGACCGCTCCGACCTTTATAGGACCTACCGCGCGGGGGAAGAGGCCACCCCAATCGAAACATTATCACCTGAATCGGGTGCTCCGATTAGCCCCGACCCCTCACGTGGCCCGCTAACTTTGGCCGGAAACCACTTCACTTCATTTCCGGCAAGCCAATCTCAGACAGTGGCAATATTCCGCTCCAACCCCACGACATGTCACGAATCGCCCACACCAAAATTGGCACGCGTATCGTCCTGCAATACCCCCGGGCCGTGCCCTGGTGACCGGCCGAGGATCCCGCATGCCCACTCGGGCGTCCGACCAGCGCCGATCAACGCGCGTGCCAATGCGGCCCACACTGTACATTCCCCGGTTCTATCGCAGCTTCGCTGGCCGTAGAGACGAGAAGACGTTCACCATCTGTGGGGAATCCGCTGCTGCCAGCGAGGTCCCGAGGTACATCATTATGGATAAATCCATGCACGTTTCGCGAGCGGCATACGTGTCTGCCTTCGAGCACATTCCATACAGTGTGCGCGGTTCGGCCATTATGCACGTGGCCAGTGCTCGCGTTCGCATGACTCTGCTGGCGCGTGCGCAGGGCGAACACCAATATGTGTTGGACATTGAGTTTGAAAAGGAACAAGCCGCTTCTACTCCGCACACTCGCATCCCGCCCAACATGGCATGGAGGAGTCTTTATCGGCCTCCGTACTCGTTTCGTGCAGAGTGGGCGTCGTGCTGGCTGTGTTTCCTGTGTTGTAAAAAAATAATTTGTGTAGTCTCTGAAGAGGTATTCATTCACATGCCTTTTTAATGCAACCAGCCATCTTCCCCAGATCATCGGAAGCTCGAGTCGATAATCCCGCACTGCCAAGTGCACTATATGACTCGCTGCACATGTTGGGTTTAGGGCTCGCCCAGGAACGAGGGCTCTGTGCAGCAGTTTCCTCTCAGCAGCGCCGCATGCGCTGGCCTCAATGAGGGCCCACCGAACAGCGAAGGCGCACGTGGCTGATTTATCTCAGGAATAATCAGATGAAAATAAGAGTAGGGATGAAATGAAGAAGAAAATGATTTAAGCAAACCTAGGGATTAGATAATCGCAACGCTCTACCTTGTTGTCCCGCTAGACAAAAGGAAAGGGACTATCTACACGTATAATAATGGAATATCTGTTTTTGGACACCAATCTGTTGTTGTGTGTGTGTGTGTGTATGTGTGTATGTGTGTGTGTG
>BROF01003522.1:136019-149852 GCA_024346535.1 Eptatretus burgeri | reverse complement strand
ATATATATATATATATACATACATATATATATACATATATATATATATACATATATACATACATACATATCATATTGTATTATATAGTATTATATATTAGTGCTGTTCCAATATCTGAATCGGTAATTGGATCGGCAGATATTTCAGGTAATCTGCATCTGCCGATTGAGCCAGGGTGAAGAGCTGATTGCCGATGACTCAATAACTATGCAAGTATATAACCTAAAAACTTTGAGTTGCTTTTACCCTTGTTTCAGGTAAATTTCAATAAACAAATTTAAAACAAATAACGTTGCATTGTAGACGTTTCAAGTAGATGTGAATAAATATCATCTTTATAAACAGCTTGCGATCGTCGTGTGGCGGGGAGAAAGATTCGGCTCGGTATTTTGGAAATCATGTCAATATGGAAATTGGGTGTTGTCAAATTTATTTTGCTTTCAAACTCACAAAGAAAAGCTACATACTGTTACTATACGGTTGTGGGGGTAGATGGAGGAATTTCATAGGAAAGTTAGGATTGTATCGAGTTGCTTGGTCCGTGGACGTGTAGGAGACGTCTCGATGTAAGTTAAGTGGGAAAACTGTGAGCTTAAGTGTTACTTGTCACCACACGGGGGGTGGTGCTGTGTTAGTTAGATAGGTATTAAGGCCAAGTTCCCCCAGTATGTAATTGCCCCCCTGTGATCTTCTCCTACGTTTTTGTATTTACAAGCCAGCCATGAAAGAAGTGAGTTTTTATAACAACAACCACCATACCAACAAGCAAGCAAAACATGCCGAGCAGGCAGAAACCCTGCCTTCCCGGGTTTCCTGCCAACAAGCCACTCCCAGGGTTGGATGATTGATGGGCGTGACATCAGACGGAAGACGTTTTTGGTTTTGTTGGTTCAGTTGGGGTGAGTGAGGGATGCGATCGGAGAGACGACAGAGCAAGGAGATGGTGTGTAAGACAGGGCATTACGGCTAGCAGAAGACGGCACAATTCTCGTATTCATGCTGAGGTGAATTGGCTCGCATGGTGGAGCAAGACGCTGGCCATTGACTCTTGGTTGGGTCGTACGAGACGGACCTTGAAGCCTCGTGTATATCACCGAAAGAGACGGCGTCATTCTGCAAAGCCATGGCATCGACAAGCAAGATCAACAAGGAAGCCGCACGGTGGTTGGTGAGCCCTGGTATTGAATACCACCTCACAAATCACCTCACGTACGTTTCCCGCCCAGAGAGCAGCTCGGCATCGACCCACGCAGGATGAAGTGCATCGATCACAAAGTTCATTGGAGACCATCTCTGGACAAAGCTAAGTGCCAGAATAAAGGGAGGATTTGCTTTTCTTTCATTTTCCCCTTATCTGTATTTAAGTCTGTGTGTAGAGGCACCTCAACTTTAGACCATAATTTCCTCATAGTTCGGTGGGAAGGCAGTAGGAATGAAGGAAGCAAGCCGAGTGTGGAGCTGGGTGATAAGCTAATAAGATAAGATAACACAAGTGGGGGAAAAAAAACCTTTATCGTTAAGAAATTGTTGCGGCCTGTTCCAAGTCAAAGTATGGTTGAGCAGGCCAAAAAAACATGGCGGCTTCAGACCCCAGTGAGGTTACCCAGGAAACGTATTTCGACCTCAGACAGCGAGGTGGCCGTAGATCGCCTGATGAAGGATATAATTAAATAAGGCCGTTAATTATCTTCAAACGGGGTGTTTTAATTAACCAAACACCCAAGTTTCACTCGTCCACTTCCTTGGAGTTTTCTTGGTATGCATGCAAAGTTTCAGGCTGCAAGGTTTTATAGTTTTGGTGTTATGGAGGACACACACACACACTGCCTTTTATTAGGATACTAGCAAATACAACCCGTCGCTTTGTTGTCGGGGGGTATTAAGGATAGGAGTTGAGAGAGGGAGGGAAGGGGAAGAGAGGATAGAGGGAGGGAAGGGAGAGAGGGGAAGAGAGGAGAGAGGGAGGGGAAGGGAGGAAGAGCGAGCAAGGGAGGTGGGGAGAGATATGCCTCACCAAACGCTGCTATACCGCTGGAGGGATGGATGTGAGGAGGGGGTGAGAGACAGAGAGAGACAAAGAGAAGTATGAAAAAAGAAGAGAGAAAGGTGAGGGCTGGAGGTGGGGTTAGTAAAGAGAATGATATGTTATGCTTAATGACTGAACACACACACGAAAACATACTCATGTCAGAACAGCTGTACACACAATGACACAGCAGAGTTTATAATGTAATCCGCTGGCACATCTGCAAAAGCTCGGTCCATGAATCGTGACCCCTTACCGAACTGAAGGTGGATAATTTGAGCCCACCCTGGGAGGACTCCATTCCACATTCTGATACCCGCATATGTAGATACCAATCAACGACACAAACACTGTGAGACGTGGTTGACCTGAGATATACTGATTGGATGTGGCGTTCTACATATGCAATTATGACGTCACAACGAGGGCACGTATGATGTCATAAAAAAATCACTCATTCCCTTTGAGTCTTTGCCATGTGCCAAGTTTCAATTTTTTCCTTGGTGTGGTTTCAGAGATACAGAGGTCCAAAATTTTTCCGTTTTTCCAATATGGCTGCCACATCACGTGACCTTTGACGTCATAATTTTTATTTAAAAAATTCTTCATGAGTAGTCGCACCAATGGTGAAAATTTCCTCTCAATCTGACAAGCGGTTGTGGAGAATAACACAAAAGTTCTATGCGGACAAACAAACAGACAGACAGACAGACAAACAAACAAACATCCAAACAAACAGAATTACTCACAATAAGGGTCACCTATTTCGGCGACCCAACAAACAAACAAACAGACGGACCCAAATGCAATACCCTCTCCGAATCCTTCGGCGAGGGTAACAAGTTGTCAAATGTTTCTGTCGCTGAGGATCTCCCTGGGTTTCCAAAAGGCTAGCGTCTAAATTTTGAATCGGAAATAGTTCTGTATTTAGCAGGATTTTAACCCACAAACTCAATGCTCCTTCCAGAAAGGCCACAAGGGGAAGATAATCTTGATGAGCCAGTATTCAATGCAAGACAAAGATATTAACATGAGTTTCCTTCCAAGGAACTATGATGGGCATGGAGGCGATTTGGCATCTCAAAGGCTGCGCTCGTATTGTCAACATAAGATTGTTCGTCCGTTCTCTGTCCTTATAAATGCTGAGGGTCAAGTAAGGAAGCAGCACGTTTTACGTCTTTGGTATGACTTGGCTTGGCCGGGGTTTGAACCACCGACCTCTCAGATTCACAGTGGACACAAACCATTACACCACCGAATGTGGTCAAATTAAGCGATGACTGTAATTTTTATGATTTACAAACACAGTCGTATTCAATGGCCAAATCAACACCGATGATGGTGTGTGAACCTTCAACCACAGATTCAAAAGGTAAACACTCAGAACGGAACACCAAACGGGGCTGTATAATTTTGGTTAAATTCAAGTGACAATAGTTTCAACTTGTTGAGTTGAAGCAAAGCAATAAATGTTCCATCCAGTAGATTACATTAATATTCTCATTATTCATGGTCTGTCAAAGTCCTATAAATTGTACCAAATTATGGAGGTGAACAAGGTGAGGAGTTGCATCAATACGAAAGTATCATTCGTGAATTGCTTGAGTATTTATCATTGTGGGAAAGTTTGACTATAATCTCTACATTGCACGTGCCTGTTAAATGTCCCAGGATTACCAAAAATGCACCACAGCTGTTTGGAGCTTTAGTGGCACTGTGGTGCCATTGCGCGAAAGGATTAACCGTACATTTTTCACACCCCGCGGGAACAATACTTACAAAATGTGTCGAAGGCTTCTTTGTTTTTATTAGTTGTACGGCAATAAACACCAAGGAGGTGTGGACGTCATTAACGCAATTAGCTCTAATTGCTGCACTGACGCGTGTTTTTGTGGAATGAACATGGGAAAAATGCAATGCAGGTGTCTGCTTTGAGAAATCACCTGGAGAGTAAATGAAAATACATTACAGGACTTCATGGATTCTGCTGAGTGCAAGCAAAAAGTTGTATCAATTTTTTTTGATATTGATGGTTAAAGACAGGACACGGTGTGGCTGCTTGCCGATTTCAGAGTACCCTTTCTTGTTTTAATGTCTCGCACCTAGTGGGACGAGGCCTTGGTGTTCTATTGCCAGATGCATGCTGCAATGACAATGTTAACGTCAATGTATTTTCCATCACAGAAGCCGATGCATGCATGTCGGTGACTTGTTCTTTCACCACAATAAAACATCCATCATGGGTCTGATAACTTGTAGTGAATGCAGAATCTGAAAGTGGCAATTTCAACATGAAGTTGCTCTAATGTAATTGTAATGTTTGAAAGAACAAAGGGGGGGGGGAGGTAATTGGGCTGCCCAATGCATATAATCTTAAAGGAATAAGACTTTGGCAATGATAAAACTAACTTTCATATCACTCACATGATGAATCTTCCTTTCTGCAGCTTGGCATCCCAAAGGATTATTCCACCCTTGGGAATTGTGTGGTCTACTATGCTTCTAATGAGACTGCTGGCCTGCAGAAAAGAGGTGAACTATAATGCAACATGAGAATGGAGGTTAGATGAGAGGGAGGGAGAGAAAAGGTAATGGAGGTCTCCTGACAAATCTCACACCTCGCCATGTCTCTCCGAAAGGACCTTCTGGAAAACTCCATCTACTTTCTCAACAATCCCCTTGAAGAAGTCCTTTCGTTCAAGCTTTTGGCCCTCACTATCTGCCACGATCTTTCCTGGTAAAGCCACATCTTCAAGCTGCCCTCCAAAGCCAGTCGCCGACTCGGCATCCTACGTCTTGGAAAGTCCTTCTTTGGCACACCTGAGCTTCTAACAACTTACAAAGCTTTCATCTGCAGTCTGATGGAGTACTGCTCTACCTTCTGGGGTGGTGCTCCTGCCTCACACCTAGCTCGACTTCACGCTGTGGAAACCAAGGATTTTAGGATCATTGGTATCTCCTGTGACGAAGATAAGTCTTTGGATGTCTCACTGTCTCACCGGAGGCAGGTCTGTGGTCTGTCTTTGATCGTCTCCTCTCTGGCGTTGCCCCCCTCCCCTTGCTCTGTATGTGATCTGCCCCCCTATATTTCCTCAGGGCACTCAAGGTCTGCAAAAAACCCCTTTTGGTGTAACTGCTAAAATCGAGAATCACTGCTCACCTTCACTCTTTCATTCCTCTGTTTTTTTTTCTGCCTCTGGAACAAACTTCCACACTCTCTTCAATCCCATTCCTTCCTCCAGGTCTTCAAAACAGTTGTTCACCACCATCTCATATGTTAAGTCCCCGTAGCACCATCTTGTTTACCCCATGTAACCCAGCCCATCCCTCTCCCTTTCACACATATCCTATTGTCTTTGTTCCCCACTATTTTGTTCCCCACTATCAGTCATTCCCTCGACTGGGCGAATCGTCTCCAAGCTGGCTGCTAAAACTGGGCACAGACTGGGCATTTTGCCCCAGACCCCTTGCTTCTTGAGAACTTGTAACAACCCATAAATATTTCAAAGTACAATGGACGTCATTTTTCCTTGTCGACTGGAACACTTGCATATTCCACCCCTTGCTGCTGGAAGCTAACAAGACCAAGGCTATGGAAATAATATCACCAATCAGGAGGCTTGACTGTTTTACATGGCTTACTCCTTTGTCACAGTAAACGGATTCATCTTTCCATCTTCAACTGTCTTTCTTCTTGTCTTGCTCCCCATGTGATTTCAGCCATCTGCCCTTCCCAACTCTACAAGGCTGAACGTCTTCATCCACCAAACCTCTCCTTGTTAATTTCCCAAAGTCCAGCGTTCTTTCTCACCTGAATTCCTCGAGATTCTCACCTGAATTCCTCTTTTCCCACCTGTGGAATAATCTCCCTATGTCTGTCGAATCATGTTCCTCCCTGCACCACCATCTCATGCCAACTTCCATTTCCACTAATCTCTTGCCATACCCTAAATTTTCTGGAAGAAAATGTATCAACAGCTGCTAACTTTTGCCCTTTTGTGTCAGTTGAAAATCCCTCATTTTACTCCTCACTGAGCCTCGAGTTTTTATGAAAATAGAAGGCATGTGAGTGAGAATATGGAAGGGGGGTAGAGTCAAGGGTTCAGAAGTGTAGTTGATCATGTCCTTCAATTCATTTGATAGCATGAATAATGAATGACTGACCCAAGGTCATAGTATAACACGAATGCACGAGAGGGAGGTGCAGACTCATGCCATTATGTTTCTTTTCTGATAAGTTATGGTTGGTTTGTGATTTGATGTAGTATAATGAAAAAAAAATTGTTTTAGTTTATAATTCAGTATTACAATTTGTTGTTTCAGGAATTAATTTTTGCTTTTATGATGAATACATGACTTTCAAAATGACGTACGGATGCCAAATAAGGCCTTTTGCGCATGTGTGTGTTCACACTGACTCAGTTCCACTCGATGGGAACTTTTTAACCTGCCATTACCAGCACGAAATCTGTAATCCAAATCGTCTTTTAAACATAATTTTCAGCATTTTAACGAAAGAGTGGCAATTTCAAAATGGTTAACCATAATTGCTCTGTTCCTGAATGAAAGTCGGTCTCACGGAAGTGGAGGAAATACGACAAATATCCGTGGATGACACTGAGAGGTGTTGATTTCCTTTCATTTCCTCTTAACATAATCAGTGGCTCCAGTGAATATATACATAAAACACACAGACACACACTTCAACTTTACGCAATAGAAGCAAAACTCTAGTATAATTAATCTTGTGGCGCTGGAACCAAACAAGAGAAATATATTTTAACAGCTCTCACATCTCCCACACCCCCTCCTTCCCCCATCCCAAGAAGATTAATAGTAAAAATCATCCTTTTAAACTTACCCTTTGCATTCAAAAGCCCCATATATGTCCTTCCCATTGGTGTTAGGAAGCGACTAATCAAGATAAACAGTCCTTTCATTAGTAGCGATCCGTCGGGAGTTTGTGGTGTAGCACACGCCCAACCCCGTGGGCCTTGCACCGGTCCACATGGTCAGGAGTTTGTACTACGAGCAGCTGCCCGTTCGGTGATCTGAGAAAGTTCTCCAAGTCTTTTGTTGTGTATGGGTACAGCCCTTTCTCTCAGGTACTTTCCCAAGTATTTTCAACTTATTTCAAAAGTTTGGTGAGCCATTGTAAGTAACAATCTATATCAACCACAGACATGGAGGTGTTATGGAAATGACCCCTGTATGAATTCAGACACATAGGATTTTCCCCAGACAGATATTTCTTCAATTTATGTGAGACCTTTCGTGTTTCCTTGCCCACCTTTCGTGTGGAGGGCCTTTGGAAGAATATGCATCGTTAGTTAGAATGGTTGGTTTTTCTTTACCGCCTCCATCTATCGATCTATCTTTGGATCCCTGTACGGCTCCACCTGCCCATCCATCGCCGGTCCCTCGCCATGTTCACCTTTCAAGACCGTGGCTGCTAGTGCCCCGTCGATCCTGTATTTCGCTCTTCAAACCTTCCCAATCATCCTTTTCCATTCCATTTTACGAACACCATCCCTCTACCACCACATCACAGATTACCCCCTGTCATGAGTCCACACATCATGTATCACCATTGCTTCAAAACAATGGACCACATTTCCCGTTCCACTCACACAAAGGATTCTTAAGGCAGGTGCTTGAAAATGTAGAAAGTAAATGGAATCGTTTTTTCAATTCATGCAAAACTCCCATTTGGACACAATGGAGGTAATTATATTAGCTATGCAGTGGTCTCTTGGTTATTTTGTTTGCTTGGAAAACAAAAACACCTTTAGAGCTGCAGGATCATTCAGCTGATGTTCATGTCACCTGCATTTAGCATCTTCGTGGTTCCATGGAGCAACAAGCCGATGAACTTGACCTCCAAAGTGAGAGGAGGTAAAAACAGTGTGTGTTTGTGCGCTCCCTGGAACAACAAGACAGAATAGCTTGACCTCCATTGTGGAAGGATGTGAAACCAAGTGGAGAAAGCGATTGTGTAGAACAAACAGCATAATCTCCATGCAGGGCACAGAAGCTCAGCCTCCGTGCTCAGTACAGCAGCAGATACTTTTGACCTCTATGTTGGGAGAGCATTTGTGGAAGCCCTTGAACAAGGGACATTGAAGCAGCCTTTCTGAACATCTCAATCTACCAGGCATCATGATCTACCGAGCGCTCGACTCACTGAGCATTTTGATCTACCGAGCATTTTGATCTACCGAGCATTCGATCTAGCGAGCACTTTGATCAATCGAGCATTTTGATCAACCTAGCATCTTGATCTACCCAGCGTTTGATCTACCTGGCGTTCGATCTATCAGGCATCTTGATATACCCAGCATTTGATCGACTAAGCATTCAACCCACCAACCATTTTGATCGACCAAGCGTTCGATCTACCGAGCATCTTGATCTACCTAGAGTTTGATCTACCGAGCATTCAATATCCCAGGCATCTTGATCTACCGAACGTTTGATCTAACGTGTTTGATCTCTCAAGCTCTCCTTACCACGAGTCCTTTGGCCAACCTGCACCCACACTTTCCTGTTCGGACTGCGAGAGCCACCAAGGGGAAGCTTACATGAGTATGCACATGGTACGAGCTTACATGCATCTGATTTAGGCAGGAAGGAGCTGCGTTCATGCTCTGCTCTACATCTTATTCTCATTTCTTGCTCTCTACATTTTTCCAGTTGTGATTCTGATTGGTGCTGAGTCTCATATGTAGATAATAATTAAGTAAGATTGTAGAAAGGGCTCATAAGTGATGAGCAAACATGTTCTGCATTGTGTCTCTGTTCTATTTACTGTATATACATGCCATACGAATCTCTCCCGTTGTATACGTGTCATACCCTCACAAACACCCTGCATATGTGCTTTGCCATTCCTTGTGAATAAAACCTTTACTGCATATATGGGCCATGTGAACCCCCCCCCTACCCATGTCCCCCCAACATAGATAAACCCATACATGTTTTCTTCCAAGCTGCATGGTGTATTTTCCATATTGGTCAAACATAGTCGGCATTAGCCGGGAAGTTTTATTCCACTGTTTTGCTCCATTAAATAGCCAGCACTGCACTTTCTGTTCCGCTCTGCAGTAATCTGAGTGTGTGCTGAGGGCCACATCAGTGGGCCACATCTCAGTAAGTTGAGCCATGTCACACCCAGGTAAATGGTGTTAGACGGAGGAACACTGGAAGATTTGGCCATCTGGTTGACGTTCGTGGTTGCTTCGCAACCCGTCGGGCCATGTACTTATCTGTGGCCGGTGGCCTTAGGGTCGCTTGTGGCAGCACGTCCAAGTATACACCTCGTGAGCCTGGTGTGTGTGCCGATACCATAACAATACTTTATGATGCCCTGAACACCGACGTTTTCTGGGGTCTCTTCACATGTGTATTGCCTCCAACTTCAAGATCAACAACTTCTTGGCCAATTTTCCTCAAATCTTGCACACATGCTAGCTTAGTTGGTACATCTTTTAAACTATCACATTGCTTTATATTCATCTAATTTACTCTGATGGTTGATTTTGACTTTTTATCCCTAATTAGTGTCAGCTGTTTCTACTCCTTGGTCAAGGGTGCTGTTGATCTGAATAGAGATCACCTGACCTGTGAAAGTTGCTTCTCCCTTTCAATTCCAGTCTTTTGAGCTCTTTCTAATGCCTGGTATTGGCTTAATGGTTAGGGTGGTGGGCTTGGGATCCGAGGATCCTGAGTTCAAATCCCACTCAGATGTTGAATTAATACCAGGTGGGGTTGACTCTGCTTGTTATCCTTCTGAGGTTGGCAAAATGAGTACTGTACCAGCTTGCTGGTATTCTGTGTCAGAGTGGTGACCTGTCCAGGATTGTGCCCAATAGCCAAGGAGACTGCTTAGGCAGTACCAACGCTCTGCACAGAGTATGGTCCCAGTGGATGGATGGAGGAGGTGTGGGTAAGATGCATGCATGACTGGCAAAATTATATAAACTCCAGGGACAGACATGATGTAACTAACCTTGTGAACGGTCATGAGAATATTACACACTTTTGAAATATCCACAAAAAATGAGTTCCTTTTATTGTTATTTTTTTGAAAACAAAGTCAAGGCTCATGGAAGAGCTAGAACACTGAATATATTCTCCAATAGCCTCACCTCAGATCACCAATTTGGATTCAAACCAGGTCACTCCACCTTGGACATGCTGCTTCTACTCTCCCAACAATGGATGCAGGCCCTCAGTGTCAAACATGAGATCAGGGCCGTCTCTGGACATATATAGAGCTTTTGATACAGTCTGGCATCCTGACTTGCTCTCCAAACTGTCTGTCTATGGAGTCCAAGGCCAACTCCACTCTTGTATTCCTGATTTCCTCCACTCTGAGACAACGTGTGGCTCTCAACGGAACCCTTTCATCTCCTCTCCCTGCGAAGGCAGTGTTCTCGGCCCTGTCCTATTCCTGATCTTCATAAACGATTTCTCTAACTCTCTGGATAATCTTCTTTATCTCTTGCTGATGACTCCACACACTGCCATGACATTCCTCATCTCTCTCACAGACAGGTAGCAGCCTCTTCCCCCCCCCCTCTTCAGATCTTGACAAAATCAGAAGCTGGTCCAACACTTTGGATGTGTCTTTAAACCCGACAAATTCCACATACCCACTTTCTCCACGAAAGGACCATCTGGCAAAGCCTCCCATCTACTTTCTAAACAAACCTCTGAGGTCGGTGAAATGAGTAATAGTGGACTGGTATCGGCGCACAGCATCAGCGGCAGAGTTGCACCCCAACAAAATGACAGCTACCCAGCAGCAGAGCTGCCATACACAAGAAGAAGAAGAACTGCATTTCATGAAAAGGTGCAAAAATGGATCCCCTTAGCTTACTTCCAATCATCAGCAATGTCATGGAATCCATCATCACAGTTGATATGAAATTCTTCTTTTTCTCCAATGGACTCTATCTCAAATCAGTAATTTGGATTCAGACCAGGTCTCTGTAGCTTGGACATGCTTCTACTCTTCCAAGAAAGGATGGTGGCCATCAATGTCAGACATGCGATCAGAGTTGTCTCTCGATAGAGTCTGGCACCCTACCTTGTTCTCCAAACCCTCTGCCTCTAACATTCAAAGCCAATTCCACACATGGCTTCCTAACTTCCTCAACTCAAGTAGCCAAAGTGTGGTGCTCTGACAGAATCCTTTCATCTCCTCTACTTGTTAAGGCTGGAGTGCCCCAATGCAGTGCTTGAGGCCCTGCCCTATTCCTGATCTTCACAATCGATTTCTCTAACTCTGGAAAATCTGCTTTTTCTCTTGCTGATGACTCCACCCTCTGGCATGACATTCCTCATCCTTCAGACAGGAAGGCTGCAGCCTCTTCCCTCTCTTCAGACCTTGCTAGAATCACAAGCAGGTCAAACACTTAGAATATGTCTTTCAATCCTGACAACTCTCACACCCTCACCATCTCTCTTCTAAAGGACCGTCTGGAAAACCCTCCTATCGACTTTCTTGACAACCCTCTTTATGAAGTTCTATCACTCAAACTCTTGCGTCTCACTGTCAGCAATGATCTTTCTTGGGCAAACCACATTTCAAAGTTGGCCTCCAGAGTCAGCTGCCGATTGGACATTGTCTGTCGTGCAATGTCCTTCTTTGGCACACCTGAACTCTTATCCACCTACATGGCCTTCATCTACAGCTTCATGGAATACTGCTCTCACCTTTGGGCTGGCATCCCTGCACGCCTTTCTCAGCTTGATGCCGTGGAAACCAAGGCCTTCAAGATTATTGGAATCTCCTGCGATGAAGCTGAGACTATGGGGCCTATTACTTTCCCATTACAGACAGGAAGGTGGTCTCTCTGTCTTCTACCATCTCCATTTTCTCGTCTTGCACCCTATACTCTTTCCATGATTTGTACCCCACCCCCCAGGTTACTTAAGGGCACACACAGTCTACCATCAACACCTTCTGGTGAAACTCCCAAAATTCAGAATCACTGCTCACCTCTATTCGTTTATTCCTCTGTTTTCCTGCATGTAGAATCGACTTCCATGCTCTTCAATTTCATCCTTTCCTCCAGGTCTTCAAGAGAAGTGTTCAGCACAATCTCAGATTATCTCCCATCCAAAACCTTGGTCTTTTCTACCACTGTTAACCCACCCGTCTCCCAAACTCAACTCTTTCCAAATTTCCAGTTTTTCCTTCCTGTCTTACATGTGCAATTATTGGGGAGATTCAACCTCACAAGGCTGCAAAGGCACACAGTTTGGTGCCAAGGTGCAGGTTTTGGTGCAAAGGGCATGCTGGCCAATTTCCCTGAGCATTTGAGAGTCTCCGGGGAGGGGTTCATCTTGATTGCTGCCGAACCGACTATTGGTGCAGAGCAGACAAGACGGGGTCGCAACATGGGGTAGTGCATCTGGGGAGCCATAAAAGCCACGTGCGCATCCCGCTGAGGAACCTTTTCCAGGGTTCCGGTCTTGGGTTTTTCTCATCTTTGGTTCATGGTTCCTTGCCCCCATTCCATTCCACGGTCTGTTCGTTGCCGGTCCAGCTCAGGCTGGTTTAGCCGTTAGCCAGATGGGGTCGGAGCAGGAGTCAGACAGGGCCAGAAGGAGCTGCAGACCTTTTGCCGCAGGTTTGGTCCTTGCTGCAGACCTCATTTGGTCCAGACCTCTTGCCGCAGAGATGCCCGTTCAATTTCTGCCATTTAATCCACTTTGTAGCCCACGAGTTGGGGCTAGCTCTGGTTGGTCATGTGACCCACGTCTGGGTTGGGACTTGTATTCCATTGTCTTGCAGATTTATCCCAGGTCTTTCTCCTGTGGTATGATTGGGGCCCGATCAGGCTGTTTTTAAAGGACCTTCTGCATGTACGATACCCGGGTACATATTTTGTTTTAAATGTTTTTTGGGGGGCACTATAAATAATTATATGAAATGCTCTCATGTCCCTTGTTCTCCATTCCTGATCCATTAAATACAATAATTCACAGGGACTCCTTTGAATTATTTTGAGTCAGTCCAATGAGTTATAGCTTTTGATCTTAGCAATCCCATAAAGGACAGATTGGTGGGATGATTAGCATCCATGTTAAACTTTCACCTCGCCAAGTGTGACAAACCGCTATAGTCACCATTTTTAGTGGCTCGGTGTGGAGGAGAACTGCGGCGTGTCACTCAATCAAACTCAGATACGCCACATTAAGCTTCATAAAGGAGCAAATAGGCCCTCAGTCTGGCATGTTGTGTTTGGGCTGATTGGCTGACGTGACTGCAGTAACATAGAAATTTACAATGATACACACACACACATACAATATATACATATACACATATATTTTAAAAGGACCTTCCTCATGTACAATACCCGGGACGTTGTAAATTCTAGATTCTGTTGCAAATAGTACTGTTATATAAATACTCTCATGTCCCTTGTTCTCCCTTCCCTGTATTGGTTCCTTGGGGCCTTTTGGTCATCAGGGTCTTTTGGATCCTCTGGGTTATCAGAGACTTTTGGGTCATTTGGATCTTTTGTGTCCTCAGGGACTTTTTTATCATCTGGGTCATCAGGGTCTTTTGGATCTTTTTGGTCCTCTGGGACTTTTGGGTCCTTGGTGTCTAAAGGGTCTTCAATGGTCAAAGTGGTCTCAGCAATCTAAAACGTTGAAAGGTACATTCCAATCGTATGTAATGAATAGATGTACTGTACGTGTGTGAAGTCAGGGTGCAACTAACGTTCAAACAGTACGTAATTAATGGACATATAATCACACGGCTTCACTGTGAAAGGAACATTCCAATA
>BROF01003522.1:75093-96347 GCA_024346535.1 Eptatretus burgeri | reverse complement strand
GGGAGAGGAGGGGGGGGATTCCGGCAGATGTGTCGCCCAGTTTAACGTCCATCCGAGAGACTGCACACACATTGATGAATCACCATGCCTGTGAAATATCAGAATAACAGTTTATAGCTGGGTCGAGATTCAAACCCAGTCCTGACAGCTCAGAGTGACCATGCATACCTCTCAGCTATCCTGCCATGATGTGGCAATTTATTGCTTTGTAACAACTGAAAATATTTTTTACTCATTGTAATCATATAAATTATTTTGCCTTCCTAACTCTGGTATCGAATGGCAATATCGCCATCAAAGCTTGAAGAGCACCCACCAAGTGGCTCAACCAAGCACTCCAATGAAACAGTTGAAGAAACTTTTAAAAATGAAATGTTTAATTTTATGTATTTATTTATGTTGAACTGATAGGTCATGTAATGAAAGAAGATCTTACAAAAAGGGGAAATGTCATGTAAAGTAAAATTGCACATTTTTAGTGAGCCAGCCACCTCCCAACGCACCACATAACAATGTGGGGCCAAATGCAGGTGATTGGCTCCTGATCTTTATTCAAATCAATTGAAATACAGTATTCCATGACAGTGCAAATATTGTAGAGTGCTGTCCAAGTGGCTTAAGCACTCAAGGGAACACTCCAATGAAATGGTTGATAAGGAACAGCTGGCTTGCCAAGCGATTAGCGATCGCCAATCTGTCATATTCAACACCTTCTGGAGACGCCGAGGATGTCAAACTCTGTCTGAATTGGACAAATGAACACTTTTTTTTTAGCAGTCGGATTTGTTCAATTCTGGTGCTTAAATGTTGTAATTTCAGCTCAGTTTAAAAGATTGTAGATGTTATGGCACGAAAATGAAATAAAGCCACAATCTCTGGCATCTCCGGACGTTTACAAGCACTGCAATTATCCAGCAATTCACAGGTATGATGATCAGGCATTCGATGATATGAGTGAGGAAAGTGAAAAAAACTTTATTGTTAAGAAATCGTTGCGGTCTGTTCCAAGTCAAGGCGTTGTTGAGCAGGCCAAAAAAATGGCGAATTAAGACCCCAGACGGTGATGTGGCCGAGGATCTCCTAATGAAGGATATAATTAAATAAGGCCATTAATTAACTTCAAAATGGGTGTTTTAATCTACCCAAACACCCAATTTTCATTCATGCGCTTCTTTGGAGTTCCCTTAGTATGCATGAAAAGTTTGGTGCCGCTAGGTTTCATGGTTTTAGAGTTGTGGAGGAGACACACTGACCGACTAATGCACACTGACATTTTTATTACAGAGTTAATGTGCACTATATTACTATATTTTTAATTCTATATTTTGATATTATCAATGGTACCGATACTGAAAATCCAAACAAGCAAGTAAAGTTTCCATCCATCCATCAGGACCATACTCTGTGCAGAGCGTTAGTGCTGCCTAAGCAGTCTCCTTGGCTATTGGGCACAATACTGGACAGGTCACCACTCCGACACAGGATACCAGCAAGCTGGCACTCATTTTGCCAACCTCAGAAGGAAGACAGGCAGAGTCAACCCCACCTAGTATTAATTCAACAGCTGAGTGTGATTTGAACTCAGGATCCTAGGATCCCAACTAGAATCCCAAGCCCACCACCCAAACCATTAAGCCAGCACCAGACATATAAGTGCAGTTTGCCTTGTTTTTATTATCATAATTATGCTATCTGCGAGATATTTGATGTCTGCCTCGGCAATATTGAGTAGCCTTTGCATTGACCGTGATGATCACACACTGTGAGTAGGTCAAGTGTATCGGATAAACCTAGCTGACTTATCTTTCAAATGTAGTGATTGATACTAGGCTTTTAACCAAGCAATTATTAATGTGATAAACTGGAAATAAATAAATCTGCATAAACTCAATGTGTACAACAATAAACTACTAAATTTCCCTCATACAGCTGTGAAGATGACGATGCTTGCCAGTTTAGTTGATTGACTTCAGCTTCCTGGATTATCCTTCTTGCGGTATTTGTGGGAAACCTGTACATTGACATTTTTATGAACAATTGGTACATCCCCCCCCCCCCAGGCATCCAGATTACACAATTTGGATGTCATTTTTCTCATCGAAATTGTCAAGGGTTTTTATATACATTTTAACATCCACAGTCTGCAGTCTCTGCTATGATGTGGACACAACACTGTGTTCTTGCATTGTATCATCTTGAAAAACTGAGCGATATTTACCCTCATTTATTCAAGATCACATTATTTTGGCCATTGTTGCAAATCTATCTGCACTCCCCTTCAACCCCCTCCCCCCCCCACACCTTTGACACCACACTGAATATCCCCTATTAAAAATTAGCTCTATTTTGTAGGTCTATTCTCTATTGTACTGCTGGTTTATAAACATTTATAATTACATTTTCTATAAATTAATTTTGTTAAATTTGATACATTTTCAGGAAGGCCTGGTGTTGGCTCAATGGTTAAGGTGGTTGGCTTAAGATCCTAGGTTGGGCCATTGAATTAACCCCAGGTAAGGTTGATTCAGCCTGTCATCCTTCCGCAGAGGCAAAATGAGTACCAGTGTGCTAGTGACAGGGGCACTGCATCAGCGGCACAGCCACGCCCCAGAAGATGATGTAGCCAAGCAGTCACAAGCTGCATACAAATCCTTACTATAATTCACTGACCAGTGTTTGTGCGTTTATTGGGTGGTCGTAAGACTATCGTTATTCTCAGGTTTTCCGTCTATCTGTTTGTATGTAATGGACAGCTCTGGAGGCCAGAGGAGTCAACCAATTTTGTTGAAACTTGACTGGTAGGTTCATACCAGGATCGAGTTGTATGCTTTTGAGCACCGTTGCTATGGACGCCACCGTTGCCTCGCAACGGGACTTTGAAATTTTTGAAAAAAATCAGAAAAATATTTATATATATTTTTTTTCTAAAATCAAAAATCGGCTTCTGCGCTTTTATGCGCATTATAATCAATCTCTTTGTCAAAAAATTTCAGCCTGATCCGTCAAAAATTGTTTGACGAGTATGCAATTACGTATATAGCGACCACCCATGTCACCTACCGGCTTGTGTGTTTGTTTGGCGCGCTACTCCTCATACAGTTCCGGGCTGATTACATCCAGACCTGCCGCAGAGGATCAGCATGACCCCCATTTATGTTTAAGGGTGTTTTTATCTTCTCCAGTGGTCTTGGGGAGTGAGGGGTGGGAGGGGGTCCAAATTCTCTATGTAAGTGTGTATTGTGTAACGCTGCCTTTAGGTGGGGGAGGGTATTACAAGTCTCCACTATTTATAGTACAGTATTCCTGTCCCAACTAAAGCCTGGTGTTGGCGCAGTGGTTAGGGCAGCGGCTTGGGATCCAAAAGGTCCCGAGTTCAAGCCCCGTTGGGCCACTGAATTAATACACCAGTGGGTTGACTCAGCCTGTCATCCTTCCGAGGTCGGCGAAATGAGTACCAGTGTACTGGGCCGTTGTATACCCCGGTTAAAATAGGTGTACCATATCCCTGTGTCGTAAGAGGCGACCAGGGTTGCGTCAGGAAGGGCATCCGGCGTAAAACATGTGCCAAATCACTCTGGGGATCATATGGATGATCCGCTGTGGCGACCCCGAATGGGAGCAGCCGAAAGAAGAAGAAGAAGAGATTCCTGTCCCAACTAAGCAGTAGGTATGATTTTGCTTCATGCATGTAACCTGGGTTATGTTTTTTTTTTTTTTGTCTAAACAGAGCTATCAGTTGCCCATACACCACCCAAATAAAGGTATGCATTAGAAGAAGGTGTTACATGCTTGGAACAAGATCGCCCGGAGGGCAGGTACTCTGCTAGTAAATAATCATTTTGAGGAAGAAATTTTCAACAACTGCAAAATTTAAAAATGGGGGAATCGAACATTGATTGGCAAGGATGCGAAGAAGGATCAGAGAAAATAACATTGGTCTCATGAATGGTTCATTCCCTCGAGTGATATTTTTCATCCAGATTTCTGAGGCTTCATGCATTACAAAATAAATGGTAAAATTTCCCTTTTCCATGATAACCTGCTCTGTTCTCCAAATTGTAGATCTGCGCAGACACCGCGTACAACTCACTTTCAGGCTACCTTGTGCTTAATATAAATTAATTTTGTGCTTTGCACTTTATTGCAGTCGTTTTTCATTTAAAAGTAATTCCCCATTGAAAAATTCCTTTGCAAAATAGGCACATCAATTCTGCCTACACCGTATCTCCGCAGCTCAAAGAACTAGGCAACGACCTCGCCAGTACAATCTCTTGGTAGCAATTCCATTCACCATCTGTGGGATGCCTTGGAATGACGCATCAGGGCCCGTGCATGCAGCGACCTTCCTTCTCCAATGTATCTGTAGAACATTCTCTGACAGATGCTCGGAAAATCCACAGGTGAAATGTATGAAACCCTTGCCACAGGATGTACAAAAGTATTGCTCTAAATCCATTCTGTATTTTTGCATGCAGTGCATAGTTTTCTCATTGTATTTTAATTATATTAACGGGGAGTGTTCATTGAAATTACAAAGGGATTTTGACTTGCAAGTACTGCTGTCACGTTGTTTGGTAAGTCTGTTGCTAATCATGTTAATTTTTCTGTAGTGGTCCCCGGTGATGCTGTTTTTTTTTTTTTCTTCATCCTCCGGAAACCACCAAAGTACTTTATTGATGTGTGAATCTGAGAAGGGATTGCACTGCAGCCAATAAATTTTGTATTGACAGGTCGCAGTGCCCGCCGACTCTCAAGCATGGCTGCGCCCGGTCAAATTATCTCTTCGAGTGTCCATCTTGATATTCTCACACGTACTTCATCTCGAACTTGTTTAAGAGTTAGGCAATTGTTTGAAAGTCAAGTGCTATAGGCCTCACTTTCAGAAATGTAATTACTGAAAAAGATTTTGTGTTGCTGTCGCTGCTGGTTGACAGGGAAGCGCCCGGACACGTGCAAAGGGACTCGCATTTTCATTAAACTGGTCGAGAGCTTGGAAGACGTCGCCTGGGGAGCATGTGTGGTTAACGCTTCTGGATACTCGCTGACATTGATGGTGAAAACATCTTCGTCTTGCATCGTGGGACGATTTTCATTTTACATCTTCACACACTCTCCTGGGGGGAATTACAAATCCAAGAAGGTGCCGCTGTACATCCTCTTTAACCCTTGGTGTCGAGGTGTGTATGTCAACTTGTGTTTTTTTTTTCTTGTTGTGGTCTTTCTTGAAACGTTTGTAGCATTTTGTGATGAGAAAACTGCAAACCTAGTCGGAGGTAGACTGTCTGCAAGGTTGGCTCAGGTGGCAGACAACTCCTCGTGCACGTTTGAATGTGCGGAGCTGTCTGATTTTCGATTTTATCCCGAGTGGAATCAAAGCTGATCAAAACAGATGGAGTTCCTGGAGTGGGAGGTGTCCTATAAGAAGGTTTTATTATGCCTCTTCAGCCGAAGGTATCAGAGGCATTATGTTTTTTGGTTAGGCCGTCCAGTTATGCGTACATCCGGGCATGCATAGCAGATTTTTATTACCGTGATAATTCATGAACTACTGAAGGGATTCCAACTGAACTTGGGACAATTATGTACAATGGTACAAAGATCAACTGATCAGATTTTGAGTTTAAAAGGTCAAAGTGTTATGGTCATGTGACCTTTAATTGAAAATCTTTGTCACTGCAATAACTTATGAACCACTGAAGGCATTTCATCCTAACGAGGCACACGTATAGACGGCAACACAAAGATGAATGTGAATGGATTCAATTTTGGGTTCAATGGGTCAAAGGCCATTGGTCATGTGTTCTTTGAGAATCATTCCTTGTGCAGACCATAACTCCAGTTTGAAACATGTGATGTCTCTTTCTCTCTTCTACTTATTTCTTCTCTCTCTCTCTCTCTCTCTCTCTCTCTCTCTCTCTCTCTCTCTCTCTCTCCACACTCTCTCTCTCTCTCCATTTAATTTTTCATGTGACCTTTACTTGAGATTAACCATAACAGTGGGTTCACATCCATCGTAGGTGGAGGCATATCCATTGACACATTCATGTTGGATTATATTTTCTAGTTTGGGCACCCATTGGACTTAAACAAAATGGGGGCTTATGGATTTGGTCTCGATTTTTGTGCCCGTACGTGCATGCGTGTGTGCGTCCGCAACCATATCTCGGACATGTATAGACCGATTTTATTCATACTTGGCACAAAGACAAAGCATGATGGTGTACATAAGGACGTCATTTTTTTCCAAGAGCAAATCCAAGATGGCCAACTGGTGGTCATTTTAGTTTTTAAAAACCTGATGTTGAACACGTCCTCAACTATTTCTCAGACAAGCATTTAACAATGTAGTTAAAACATGGCACACAGATAACGATTGATGGCTTACATATGCACGTCATTTTCTTTTGAGATCATATCCAAGATGCCCGACTGGTGGCCATTTTGTTACTTAAATGTGTCCGCAATCATTTCTCAGACATGCATGATCTGATTTTGTTCAAACTTGGCACAAGCACAATACATGATGGCATACACGTGCCCATCACTTTGTTTTGCGATCTGATCAAAGATGGCCGACTGGTAGACTGGCGGCCATTTTAGTTGTACATAAATATGGCCAGCCCTTTAACTCCATCCAGCAAAATTACTAAAACAATGGGGACTATGACATTTTATGTCTTTTTAAATTGTTCTATCAAAATTCCTGTCAAATGGTCTTTGTTTTAACTATAATATAAGAGAATATATATATATATATATATATGTATTTATTTTGGTTCACGAAAAAATATTTTCACGAAAAAAATAAGTGACCACTATATTCGTTATTGTTGTCTGTGTCTGTCTGTCTGTCTGACTGTCTATCCCGAGCATAGCTCCGTGGGTTTTGATCCGATCCTGATAAAATTTTGGTGGGAGGTTTATATCATGATCTCGGTGTGTTTACCTGAGAATGGGCGTGCTGCGCCCATTATGGGCGGAGACACGCCCAAAAAACGTGTTTTTTCGGGGGTAGCCAATTTCAGTTTGCATCTTCTCCGAGGGCGTTTTGTCGAATCTGACAGGGGTTTCGGTATTTGGTGAGCCCAATGGCACCTGCATAGCCCCACGGAGCTCGATTTTTCATTTTCATCCCAAGGTCAAGGTCACAAGGTCACGAACTTGGAAAATTGTGAATTTTGACATAAAAATCCATCTTCTCCGAGGGGTTTGTCGAATCTGGCAGGAATTTCGGTATTTGGTGAGCCCAATGGCACCTGCATAGCCCCACGGAGCTCGATTTTTCATTTTCATCCCAAGGTCAAGGTCACAAGGTCACGAACTTAGAAAATTGCGAATTTTGACATAAAAATCATGCGACCGCCCAAACTTTGAGAGCTCGGATGACAATATTTTTTATGCATAATCTTGAGGTCATTCCCCACCGAAAGTCTTGAAACCATTTTGCTCTATCTCGAACACCTTGCCCGTGGCGCCCCCTTCAACTTTGTTTTTACGCTGATTTCATCAAAGTATGGATAATCCCGAGGAGTGCGAAATTCCATATAGCCTATATGACGTTATATTGTTCCTGGAATGTTCCAGAGGAAGTTTTGCACCAAAGGTCATAATCCTTGACCTTTGACCTTTAAAGTTCACAAAGGTCAAATTTTCAAAGTTGTGGGAATCGAACCGGGTTTTCGACCTTCTTCGACGAACTAACTCCAATAAACTATAGCACGTATCCTGTTTCCTTATTTTAATATCCACAACATTGTTTTGTGACCTTTAAAGGTTATGCAAAGGTCAAATTTTGAAAGCTGTTGAACGAAACCGGGTTTTCGACATTTTGCAGCTAATAACCTGTCACTCGCAACACATCATGTTGATCATTTTTATAACTTGGTCAAAAATGATCACATTGTCTCATCCTTGACTTCTGAAACAATCTACATCGTCAAATACTGCTCGTGAACCATCGTCATCTTCAGACTTGTATTCTCTTATATTCCTTCCACCACTACTACAGACATGCAGATAGATACATGGCTTGTTGTAACTTCATGTATATTCACGAGTTTGTTCACTTGTGATGTCAATTTTTTTTGTTGTTTCCTGTAGAGGATCAGGTGTACATGAAGGGAGAGGCAGAGAAGGAGGAATATGTCTTGAATGATCATGGTTTGATCTTTTATGGTACATCATCTGATATCATCTCAAGGTCCTGGATTTATGGACAGGCATGTTTTACAGTGCACACACAATCCTTGGAATAAATAATTTTGTCAACTGAATGCTGGCGATAGTATGTTAACCAACATGGAAGTTTTGAGCATTAGCCCTTTGTCAGTACAAAAGAGGCCAATGCTTGAAACATCAGTCGCTATTCGCTTCTCTCATCTGTTAGCATACTCCAATTCGCTTACAGTTGATAAACTCAGTTGGTTAACTTGTCCACTGATGCAGACCAACATGAGCCTTCATGCAGGCGAGGATTTCATTGTACTTATTAGAATAACTTTACCCTCGATAAATTTATATGTACTTTTGAAACATCACAAAATCTTGTTTTGATTGATATTTCCGAGAGTAAAATAGTTTGTGTCGTAACTGTCATCGTTTATCTGTAAATCCCAGAGTAGATCTAAATTATATTTGATAAATTAGTACTCCTCATAATAGAGTGCTAGGTCCCCATCATAATTCAATACTTGTATATGTCAAAAGTCTGGAAACATAGGAAAGTTTTTTTTTTCCTATGTTTGCGTTTCCGGACTTTTGACTCACCCTATATTTACAGGATGGCGTCATTTGGCCCATTATGCTTGTTTTGGTCTTTACATGAATGTGGCTACAATTGCTTTTTCCAAGCTCCTTGGTTTACTGTACTAAAGATTTCAATTTCATCTATTGTGGATTTATTGTGGATATAATATAGTTGGATATGCAACTAATATCTGATGTATTAATATGTGCAGTTACATACACTGTCCTCCAACTTTTGTCTTTCCTTGCACTTCTTTCTTTACCACCCTTCTGCTTTTGCTCTTCAGGACTTCTCGGAAGACCCGCTTTACATATACGTATATGTTTAGGCTTAGTTTTTCATACCTTCTGTAGCGTCATAAAAATTGATTGAAATACTGCACATGATGGTTCATAAGAACGGTTTACCGAAAAACTGCTTGAAAACTTACAAAACATTATTTTGAAATAATCCATTACATTTATCTTGTAAACTAATGGGCTACCCTCTCTTTCTACTTCTCCCATCTGCTGACAGTTTGAGAAGGATGTTTTGGATGCCTGTTTGTACATCCTGGAACATGGGAAGTGTGCGCTGTGTGAACGTGGCAATCCCATCATGGTGGTCCGCACCATCGCTGCCGTAGTGAGCAACTGATAAACAATACGGCATCAATGATAAATCTGTTTCTGCACATCCCCAAGAGCATTTTAATAACTGTACTAGTGCACGGTGTTTGGGTAACTCGTTAATGCCTTGTCATCCCAATGAATGAGCTCGGATCATTATATTTTAGCTTGTGTACTGCAATTGTTTTTATCATGGAATAAACATGTGCACATTTTGTGAGAACATTATAATTTCTTGGGAACTATACAACTTTTGTAAAAACAAGGTGAAAAACCCCAAATAAATAAAATGTAAGTCAGCAGTGTTGGTTGTAGGTGAACGCCAATGATGATGCTGGGGTTCTGGTGGGAAAGTGGTCGGATGAAGACGACTACACAGGTGGTCTCGCACCAACGATGTGGGACGGCAGTGTGAATATCCTGAGGCAGTTCAACCGCAAATGCAAGCCAGTCTGCTATGCTCAGTGCTGGGTGTTCTCAGGCACAACCACTGCTGGTAACGATCATGCATTTCATCCTGAAACCTATAGTTGTGTATACAATTAATTAATTTGTTACTGCTGTATTTTACATTTACAATAATCTGCAAAAAATAATTACAGAATGCAAACAATACAGAATGTGCTTATCATGTGTTCAATCATATTTTTCTCTTGTGTATATGCTGCATGATCTTCATTGTTGAACATCTTTGTCAACAACACAGCTATCATACATCTCTGTATAGGTTTCCGCAACACGTATAATGCTGACCTTGATAGTGTTTAGGACATTGGACTGGTGTCTCAAAAAGGGGTGAATTAAAATATAACTAAAAGCAGTGGTTGGTATGAAGTTTGGATTCCAAGCTTCTGGTCAAAATTGCTCTCCTGGTTTGAATACTTCATACCGTGGCTTTCCTGAGATATTCGCAGAAATGAAATTTTGCTACTAGATTGTCAAAAACCCAGTTGGCTCACTAATGGCCTTTATAGTGGAGGAAATCTGCATATCCTGCCTGGTCTTCTCTGCCTGTGGTGCAATTGACTATTTGTGCCTGAATTTTAATGCCCTCAGGGTAATTCTTTATCAGGTTAATGTTGTTATTGATTTTGATTTCATAGATATGACTCCATGCTTGACTTCTAATAAATCTCCACCCCTCCCTCACTCCTCTATTCTACATCCCATGGGGTTATTGTAATGTGTAACATTGTGATGTTACAAACGATAACTCGAGGGAGAGTCAAAAGATTTTTCCCCTTTTCAAAACTTTTTAGAGTCGAAAACAAGACTTGTATTCCAATAGCACCAGAAATCTCTCCCATCTATGGGGAGAGTATGGGAAAACCCCAAAGTAATCCGAATTAATCTCAATGAAATGTATTCCAGCAAATTTGAACCACCTCCCCCTTGGTCCCCCTCCTCCTATATATCAAAACACACTAATTACAGGTTGTGCACAATGTTCTTTTTTGTTCGTTTTTTTTACAACTACTTCCATTCTACATCAATGCTTTTCTTTTGGAAGAGTAAGAGAGGATATAATAGAGGACCTTTAGGTGGATGACAATGCTTTGGTCCGCAATCCAGACTAGTTGGATGTATTTTTTTTATGTACGACACGTTTTTCATTTTCTGGAATTGATTCAAGTATGTGACAGAGCAACGTTGTGTTTTAAAAGCGATAACTAATGTTTTAATACATATAAAATACAGAACGTGTATAATTATTTTTGTTTTGACCTTGAGAAGCGGGTCATGTCATTGTTCAATGTTTGATATTGAGAGTACGTTCTCTGAGACGTTCGCATGTGTTTTCTCTTTAAGCTCACACGTTATTCTGGAAGTTATGCGAAAGTTCCAGGCTGTTAACTATTGTAACATGAACGTTTTGAAGGTGCGGTGTGATCCTATGGGCTTGCTTTTCTGAGAAGTCGGTGGCTGTTGATGCCATACTGGTCAGGGCAGTGTTGAGGTAGGTGGTTGTCTCAGAATAAAAACACAGTGTTGAGGCGGTTATCTCCACTACCCTTGAAAAGTTTGGTCATGATCAATGAAAGTGATTAAATAGATTGATTGCCCTTTCCCAATTCCAAATTATGCCCCTCAATCTCAAAATCAACTAAAGCGAATAACTTAATTTATTTTTCATCTTTAACCCAACATGGGAGCCTACAATATCCCAACCAGGTTTGATGGCAATCACTCAAGCCGTTACGGAGATCCCTCCCTCCCCCCATTCAAAATCACCCCTCAATTAAAAAATTGATAAAAGCCAATAGCTTTAATTTTCACCATAAATACCCCAAGGGACCCTATTATGCAAGCCATGTTTGGTAGCACTGCAGCCCATAGGGCTGACATGAATAGCCGGACCCCAATAAAGAGAACTCCCCCTTCCCTTTTCCCTATGCTCCTGCCTCTTGAAAACACTGCCCACCATCCTTCCCCCACTATTTCACTCCCCATTGTCCCCAATCATGGATGCAAAGCTTAGTTACGGTCATGGAAACCGTTCAAAGGATCCCCCATAATCACCACCACCACTATCACTACCCCCCTCGCCCCCCTCCCCCAGTGACAAACTCCATGAGGCCCACATTATTTCTGCCAAGTTTGGTGGCCCTACAATGTTCCATTCTCAAGATATACAAATATAACGGAATAGACAAACAAAGAAATGGGGTGACAATAAGGGCAGCCAAATGTCTCATTTTTGTGTTTGCTTCCAAATCTTGTGTCCACAACCCCTCAATCTCTGTACCCACCCTACCCAGTGGCACTGGACTCTGCTTTTGAGAACCATCAACTTTGATTCTACAAATGGCACAGATGGCATCAGTACACATCTTAAAAACCTGCTCTGCCCCTCTTCCACGTTTTATTCCTGGTCCGCTTACCATATCATTCACCCTAGGTCATCTTCCATCCATTGAAAGTCAGCTAATATTACTTCATTCCATAAACATGGTGCAAAAAACAGATCCTCTAAGCTACAGACATATGAGCTTACCTCCAATCATCAGCAAGGTCACAGCATCCATCATAGGAGTTGACATCAAATCCTCCCTTTTATCCACTGGCCTAATCTCAGATCATCAATTCAGATTCAGACCAGGTCACTCGACCTTGGACATGCTGCTTCTGCTCTCTCAACAATAGATGGAGGCCCTCAATGTCAGACATTAGATCAGGGCCTACTCTTTGGATATATCTCGAGCATTTAATATAGTCTGACATCCACCTTGCTTTCATAACTCTGTGCCTATGGCATCCATGGCCACCTACTCTCAATGCTTACTAACTTCCTCCACTCTTGTAATCAACACACAGCACACAATGGGATCTTCTCATCTCCTCTCCCTGTCAAGGCTGGAGTGCCCTTGTCTTTTCCCAGTCCTGTTCCCAATCTTCATAAATGATCTTTTTGACTCTCTGGAAAATCCTCTTCATTTCTTTGCTGAAGACTCCTTCCTTCCTCTGCTGAAGAATCCCTCATCCCTTAGATAGGCAGCAGCTTCTTTCATCTTTGCAGACCTGGATAAAATCACAAGCTGGTCAAACACTTGGAATATGTGTTTCAATCCTGACAAATGTCACACTCTCACTCTGTCTCTCCGGAAGGAATGTCTGGCAAACCCTCCCACATACTTCCTCAACAAACCTAAATTGAAGAAGTCCAGTAACTCAAACTTTTGGGCCTCACCATCAACGATGATCTTTCTTAGGCAACTAGATATCTTAAGTTGGCCTCTAAAGGCAACCACCATTTGGGTATCTCATTTCATGCAAAGTCTCTCCTTGGCACATCTGACCTTTTATCTACTTAAAAGGATTTCATCCGTAGCTTCACGGAGTATGCCTGGTGTTGGCTTAATGGTTCGGGTGGTGGGCTTTGGATCCTCAGGTCCTGAGTTCAAATCCCGCTCAGCTGTTGAATTAATACCAGGTGGGATTAACTCAGCCTGTCATCCTTCTAAAGTCTGCAAAATGAGTGCCAGCATGCTGGTATACTGTATCGGAGTGGCGATCTGCCCAGGATTGTGCCCAATCGCCAAGGAGACTGCTTAAGCAGCACCAACCCTCTACACAGAGTATGGTCTCAATCTCCTCCTCCTCCTTGACGGAGTACTGCTCTCCCATTTTGGCTAGTGCTCCTGCCTCACACCTTGCTCAGATTGACAGAATGGAAACCAAGGCTTTCACAATCCTTGGTATCTCCTTTGATGAAACTTAGTCTTGGGGCCGATTACTTTCACATCAAAAACAGGTTGGCTGTCTCTCTGTCTTCTACCATCGACGTTTTGGTCTTGCACCCTCTTCCCTCTCCGTATTCTGTCCTCCCCTAAGTTTCTGCAGGGCATGTGCAGTCTGCCAGTAACCTACTTTTGGTAAAACTACCAAAATCCAGGCTCACTGTTCACCTCCCTTCATTCGTTCCTCTTTTTTGTCACCTGTGGAACCAACTTCCTCAGTCTGTTCAATCACATTCTTCCCTTCAATGCTTCAAGACAGCTGCTCACCACCATATCGTGTCATCCCCCATCTATACCCATGAGGTTGGCTACCCTCATTAAGCCTCCCCAAACCTACGTCTTTCCATATTTCCAGGTCATCAGGTTTCTTCCCACTCCCTTACTCTCCTGTTCGGGTTTTTCTTTTCCATTGCTACATCTTCCTCAGTTTTCCCTTCCACTTCTGTGGCTGAGAGTTTGCGCCTGAATTACAAATTCTTGCCTTAACCTTCGTCGAACGTTAGGCCTGGCCAGCCGGTTTGTGAAAGACTTGGGCCAAGCTTCCCCCATCCAACCCCACAATTATGTGTGAATAGTTGTTGTTGTTAAAGAACAATAAGAAGAGTATTAACAAACCGCCATCCGCATGGTCGTGCACCTATGCATGATCCTCCTTCCTGCCCTTCCCCCTCCTGGTCGCTCCCATAGGAAGCGGGTGTTTCTAGTACAAGAAAAACACAATGTGTGGACTGGTATCATATTATGTAGACCACACCAGTCAAGGCAGACATATTTATTTCCCCCTGCAGCTTACTAATGAACCATCTGGGGGGTTTTTGCCCTGATAGTGCAGACATGGTAATTCCCTTGAAATTAACTTGGGTGCAAGAAGATTTCGAGCTTACATATGACATCACCATATATACTCTTGATTTGTGATTTCTCCATGCATTAAGCTTGCAATGAGCTATTCTTGTTTGAGTTTATTTTTTTAATCGCTTTGTCAATTTTTTTTTAATGACATGATTCCTTGGGAGAAATTCCCACAAAATTATTTTTTGTTTCTTGCACCTTAGAACTACAAATGCACTCTATTTAATTTTTTGTGAAACTTTGAAAGCTGAAACAGGCAATACAGATGAAACTAGAAGGGCACTCGGTAGAACGTATACCTCCGCCACATAATGCCTGATCCACGAGAACATATCGGGCTCAATACATTTTTGAATGAAATATCATGTTGTATGAATATAGTTTTTGTCCCTATCTCTCAAAGATGAAGAATCACTTTTAAAATTAAATAATATTCATATCCAGATCCGGATTCGGATCTTCACCAAAATCGAATCAATTCGTCCTTGCCACACACAACCTGCCCACAAAGGTTCATCTGAATCCGTCCACATCTTTTTGAGATATCATGCTATATATCTGTTTAGACCCATCTCTCAATGGTGAAGAATCACTGAAAAAAGTTATAGAAGTCTGATCCGGATCCGGATCTTCACCAAAATCTAAACAGTTCATCCTTGTCACACACCCAACCTGCCCACAAAATTTCATCCGAATCCGTCATCAACTTTTTGAGATATACTGTGCACAAACAAACAAACAAGCAGTCATAGACTGGTACTTACGAAATGGTCAACTTGACCTCTGACCTTGACTAATAAAAGCTGTCTCGAGAGAAGGTAGCGACGCAAACCAGAAGTTTCTACGATGATTCTGTACCAAACCATCAAAAATCGAATGTTTGACCTCACTGTGACCTTGACCTTTGACCGATTTTGACCAAAATCTAATCAGCGCTAGCCATCATCCTCCTGAATCACGTGGTGTAATTTGACATTGGTAGCTTCTTCCGTTCTCGAGTTATCGTGCCTACAAACAAACACACAAACACACACACAAACAAACACACAAACACACAAACAGAGGAAGGAAGTCATCAATCTTCTTCTTCCTCTTTCGGCTTGCTCCCGTTAGGGATCGCCACAGCGGATCAACCGTCTCCATTTCGCTCTATCCTCCACATCTTCCATTGACACTCCAACCACCCGCATGTCCGCCCTCACCGCATCCATGAACCTCTTCTTTGGCCTTCCTCTTCTCCTCCTGCCTGGCGGCTCCATCTTCAACATCCTTCTCCCGATATACTCCGTTTCCCTCCTGTGCACTTCCACTTATACCAGGTTCCACTTATACTTCCACTTATACTCACATATTATACCTTCCAAAGAAGGAAGTCATCAATATACTTACGAAATCTAAAGATTTTGTAAGTAACAAACAGATAGGAAGGGATGAAAACATAACCTCCTTCACCTTCGGTAGCAGAGGTTAAAAAAAGGGTATCCAGAGGAATTAGCGCTGCTTGAATGGAGTTTTTCTTTCTCTGTGGTCTTCGCTGTAACAGTAGAGGAAGTGGAAATAATGGTGCACAACCCAACCTCACTGGGAAACTTGGTGGGAAGAAGATACTCGAAGGGTGAATGCAAGATTAAAAAAAAATCACAAGGGGAATGAAGGTATTTAAACTCAAAATCGACCTCATGAAATGTGCTGAACAAGTTTAATGAATGACATTGATCAGTGCCATTCAGTCTGTGCTCATCAATAAAGGGAGTAGGTCCGATCCACTCAGTTCAAAACGTAGCCATTGCTCAATTACAAGGTAATCCCATTGGCTTGCAACTCTCATTGAGGTTTGTATCTCACATGTATAATTTGGATAAAAACAATGTAAACTCTGCATGCAATTATTGTCTTGCAAGCTAGTGAAAATCCTTACTTTTAATTAAGTGGTTTATTTCTTTCTGAACTAAGTACTGAAATGTGCCGTGAGTTTGTCAAGCTCTTCACATTGATAATAGCAACGTCCATGTGCCATGTTTTTTTTTGCAGTTATTCGATGTTTGGGAATCCCTTGCCGCACTGTCACCAACTTTGTCTCTGCTCACGACACCGATGGAAACATGATGACCGACACGATTGTGGACGAGAACATGAAACCGATCAAAAAGCTTACGAGTGATTCAGTTTGGTAATCACAGGCCGCTGTCATGGAGTGTTATTGCTGAAAATATGAGAATTACTTCTGTGTTTTGTGCTATAAGGAAGGATAATTTGTTTGTGTTGCTTGTGCAAGTCATAGCAAATATTTATCGTGTGTATGTCGTCACAATAATTATGTTTAATCTGTTTAGAACTTTGAAAGGAGAATGGAATTTAAATTGTTATTGATTATAAAAAAAATAATTATTTGACTTAATTTGCAATTGCTCACTGGTTTTGACACCAATACAAATTGTGGTGACGATTCCTTTCAGTGTGCTGGTTCCGATGATGATGTTTAATCCAGGTGATGAGGATACTTAAACCAGGATAGAAGAAATCTCACTCTCATTTAGAGTGGAATGATGTGTTTTAAATTATGTCCGGTTAATGATTACTTCTTCATCACTTCTTCGGTGGCTGGGGAATAAGAAAAATGTATTGGCAGCGAGCTGCCGCCACTTTTATGGTGTCGAAGATGGCAAATGGAGGAGAAAACTCGTTCGTTGTCACGGTCGCCATTCAGCCAAGCAAATGAAATCCACCTCACTCAATAGTCTTGGCAATGTTGAAGAATGGTCACCACCAACTATTGACATGTTGAGTGACTCGTGAATAGGAATAAGAACCGGCTTGTAAGGACAGGCATTCAAGCTCCCCCATGACACACTGACGAGCTTCCTTTTAAAGAGGAACCCTCAGCATTTGCAGTATCCATTGGCTCCCGGGAAGGACCTTTCCGATTGGCCACGAGAGTTCACACATTTGCTTTATTCCAAACATTAGCAAAATGGAGACAAAAATTAATGAGTCACTCCACAATTTTTTTTTTTTATTATGGACCCTCGGCATCAAAAAGCTACATATATCAAACAAGCAGTTTGAAATGGAGCACCTCGCCACCATTGGAGCGTTTAACTTGCATAAGATGTGGCAATAAATGTGAATTGTCGCTCACAGCTTGCCGGTTCGTGACAGAAGACACCATTTAGATTTATGCCACCTCCATGCCTCCCCCGTTCAGAATCCCTTGCGGGCACGGGCAACTTGCTAGTTCTTTCTAATTGCAGGTTTATAGTAGTGTAATAACTTCAAGAAATGTGTGAATTGTTCTCCATCAAAGTAACACCCAATTTGGTGAAAGGGAAATTAAACTTGTCTTTAAAATGGAGAATTACTCGATTTAACTATTATTCAATGTTCGACTTCATCGCCCCACCCCTCTTGTATTGAAAAATGTACCATTTAATCTCAATTGCACCTTCAGTGAATTTCACAGTAATTTCTGTGGAGGCAGAAAGGTCGTGCCTTTGTGGATCCATGATTGGCAATGAAATTGCCATGCTGCAAGGATTGAGCCATTTGCTGCATCCTCATGGGAATTCTGTCAGTATCAGACTAGAACCTTTCAACTTTCAATTCACTAGGCATAAATAGCAGTGTAGAACTCTGTAATAAACTCTGCTTTATTGTTCATTGACATAATAATGTCTCGTGGGTTCAGCTAAAGTATACCAACTGAAGGAAGTTATTTCTACCAGGAACTTTCATAGCTGGAGTGATGCCTGGATGATGAGGCCCGACCTGCCTCGTGGCTATGGTGGTTGGCAGGTGGTCGATGCAACTCCACAGCAACAGAGTGAAGGTAAGACAAAGCTGCAGAGGGTCGGCCGATTTTCTTAATTATGGTATTAGTGTTTTACCGTATAAATTGAATTTTGGGGCTACAAGCCCAACTTTCGACCCTCTTTTTGCTGAAACAGATGGTGACTCTTTTGCATCAGGTTATACATTCTCTCACTAAGATTCACTGCAGTATATTATATTATTAATCACCTAATTTCTGAAATCAAAATTTTTTTGAACAAAATAACAATACATGCTCCATCTTTGTACTTGAGGTCAAAAGAGATTAAATTTGTGACAAAGGTATTTCCAAGCAGCCCCTAAAGATTGAATACATTGAACATAGCAGACAAGTCAAATTGAATATATATATATATATATATATATATATATATATATATATATATATATATATATATATATAGAAATAATGTGAAGGGGTTTAAGAGAATTGAAAAGAATGGCTGGTAAAGAATGTTTAATTGTTCGATAACAATTGGGAGCTGAGATTTTAATATTGCAAATTAAAAGAAAAGTTAGGACCTCAAGCATTTCCACATATTAAAATTTGGAAGCTGAAAGATGTGAAAAGAAGAGAAAATTTTCGAGCATCTGAAAAAAATAAATGAAGTTTGGAGGTTCTGAAGATGCATTTTTCTTATTTTGATCTGGTGATTGATAAATTGCCATGGTGTTGATATGGCGCAGGAATAATGGGCTGAATGGCCTCCACCTGCATCTAATTTCCTTGTGTTTCCTTGTATGTGTTGTGTTATAGCCTGAATTTGAAATGGATTTAAAATTAAATTTTTTGTCACCGATCTTCATAAAATACCCCATAATGAGAAAGTGGAAACATGTTTTTAGTATTTTTTACAAATTCATTAAAAATGAAAAGCTGAAATGTCTTGTGTCAATAAGTATTGAACCCTTTGCGATGACACTCCAAATTGAGCTCAGGTGCATCCATTTTCCTTTGATCATCCTTGAGATGTCTCTACAACTTGATTAGAGTCCACCTGTGACCAATTCAATTGATTGGATGTGATTTAGAAAGAAACACACCTTTCTATATAAGGTCCCACAGTTGACGGTTCATGTCAGAGCAGAAACTCCACCATGAAGTCCAAGGTACACTCCGTAGAACTCTGACATATAATTGTGAGGAGGCATAGATCTGGGGAAGGGTATTAAACAATTTATAGAATGTTGAAAGTTCCCAAGAGCACAGTGAGCTCCATCATCAGAAAATGGAAAGAATATGGAATTACCCAGTCTCTTCCTAGAGCTGACCATCCGACCTGCATGAGCAATTGGGCAAGAGGGACCTTGTTCAGGGAGGTGACGAAGAACCCAATGACCACTAATAGAACTACAGAGTTCCTTGGCTGAGATGGGAGAATCTGCCGGAAGGACTACAGTCTCAGCAACACATCACAAATCAAGGCTTTATGGGAGAGTGGCCAGACGGAAGTCACTTCTGAGAAAATGGCACATGACAGCACGCCTGGAGTTTGCAAAAAGGCACGTGAAAGACTGAGCACATGAGGAAAAATATTCTGTGGTCTTATGAGATGAAAATTGAATTCTTTGGCCTGAATGGAAAGCGCTATGTCTGGCAGAAACCAAGCACAGCGCATCACCCATCTACTGTAACATCATCCCTACTGTGAAGCATGGTGGTGGTAGCATTATTCTCTGAGGATGCTTTTCAGCGGCGGGGACTGGGAGACTTGTAAGGATAGAGGTAACAATGAACGGAGCCAAATACAGGCAAATCCTTGAGGAGAACCTGCTTCAGAGTGCAAAAGACCTGAGACTGTGGTGAAGGTTTATGTTCCAATAGGACAATGACCCCAAGCATACAGCCAAAGTAATGCTAGAATGGCTTCAGAACAAGAATGTGAAAGTCCTCGAGTGGTCCAACTAAAGCCCAGACTTGAATCCCATTGAGTATCTGTGGAAAGAATTGAAGATTGCTGTTCATCGACACTCTCCATCCAAGTTGACAGAGCTTGAGCAAATCTGCAAGGAAGAATGGGAGAACATCCCCACATCTAGATGTGCAAAGCTGATACAGACATACCCAAGAAGACTCGAAACTGTAATCACTGCCAAAGGCGTTTCGACAAACTATTGACTCGGGGGTTTAATACTTATTGATGCAAGACATCTCAGCTTTTACTTTTTAATTATTTTGTAAAAATTTCTAAAAACATGTTTTCACTTTGTCATTATGGGGTATTTTGTATAGATTGGTGACAATCGGTTCTACCCTTCTACCCTCTTCCCATTCGGTTTTACTCTCTTCCCGCTACCTTTTGTTGATCCATCCGCTTCACTCTGCATTTACCGTTCCAAATTCACCATACACCTCTACGGTTTTACTTCAACCTTCCCTTTTCCGAAACTTATGCAATCCTAATTATAAAATATAATAATAATAATAATAATAATAATAATAACAAATTCACTTTTATTAATACATCTCCCGTCCCCCGTAACCACATGGTTCTCCTGTTACCACGTGATCTGTTTCCACCCTCTGCGTTTACTGATCCAAATTCACCATTTCCTCACGACCTTATCTTTTCTTCAACCTTTCCTTTACCTAATCTTATGCAATCTCAATCAAAAAAAAAAAAAAATAATAATAATAATAATAATAATAATAATAATAATAAAAACAGTCTCTTATAATGCTTCATCTTCCTCTTTCACACGTGTGGTTCTCATGACTGTATCATAATTCACTACTCTTTTTCTATTTCAACAGACTGCTCTCAATTCAACCTTTCCTTCACACCTTGTCTAAAAAATCAAACTGTTACAGCGTTTCTTCTCTCCATTCTCTTAATTCGTCTTTATTGCATCCATCAAGAAATGTCTTTCGTCGCATTTCTGAACTAAATTTTTTTTTTTAAACCCTGTTTGCTATGACGGTTCGCTTTCCATCAATCATCATTTTTTTCCAACTTCAGTGCCAACTCACCCCTCTCACTC
>BROF01003522.1:61508-74887 GCA_024346535.1 Eptatretus burgeri | reverse complement strand
GGTGACAACACAACAAATGGTGAAAAAGTCAAGGGGTGTGAATACTTTCTGAAGGCACTGTAGAGAAAGTAGATGATCAAGTACCAAGAGCAGTTGTTGCATGGGCTCTCAGAGGGGCAGCTCATGCCTGAAATGAGGAAAAGTAGTCATGGGAACGTTTTTTAAAAAAAATCAACAACTATGGTAAAGACCAACTTGGGGTGCACTAAAATGTTTGAAATTAAGGTAGAATTATACCAGTAGTCTAGTAGGAAGAGGGGGGGTATCATGTACCCCCCCCGGAAATATACTTCTAATCAGTATTTCGAGATTGGAAAAAGTGTGTAGAAAATGATGAGCGATGTTCAAAAGTTGTCAAAATGTCTCACGTATCATTTTTATGCAAATTAGTGCCCCCATTATCGAAAAATCTAGTTTCACTATAACTCAGCCAATATTGCAGATAACTGAACAAATAAGGTGTCTAGACCCATGTTTTGAGGGTCAAAGATCATAATAAAACTATTCTTAAAGTGATCACATGTGTCTGTGTCATGCTAGTATGCAAATTAGTGCCGCCATTACAAAATAATCACATTTTTACCAATTAAGAGACTCCATATTGCAGAAAACTGAACAAATAAGGTGTCTAGACAGATGCTGTTGTGTTTTTAACCAATGTTTATTTATTTTGTAGTTCAAGGGTCAAATATCATAATAGAACTCTTCTCATCTTTCCCATTCCAGATAAAGTCAGGTAAATGCTTCTCCACTATGAATCACTCATCATTTTCAATGAAATCATCAGAGTCCAACTCGTCCTCTCCTTCCTCTTCCTTTTCCTGTTCATGCTCTCCAGTGTCCAGGAGATCAACTAGCGAGGTTGGTAGGACAGGACCGCAGGACCATACTTGTTTCAACACTCCTTCATCAGTCCTCATCCATCCTTGCCCCTCATGATAGGGTTTTGGCTTTTCCAGAATAGCTTCATCAGCTCGCTTGTACAAGGCGACACGGTGGTTCACACGTTGGACGTGCGGCTTCAGAGCAGAGTGGCATGGAGGAAGGCGAGCCAGGTCGACCTTAGACTTGGAAGTGAGTTTCTTGTCCTTCATCTTGTCCCCAACCATTTTGCGAAGCAACTTGGCACGGACGACGTCCACTGAAGACTCACGACTCTGTCCATACATCAGACAGGTGAATTGCTCCAACTGCCTCAGCACCTCAGGCTTCACCTTCCAGTAGTCACCGAGTTGACTGAACGCCTTATGAAACCTGGGGTTCTTCTCCAGCTTTTTCAAGGGCCCCACCTTCCCCTTCCCTTTGAAGGCACTGGTACAGTCTTCTCCGCTGAACACATATATCCCAAGAAGAGTGGCGCAGTAGTCTTCTCCCAGGGATTCTGCAAGCTCAGAGAGGTTGAGAAGTTGTCGATGTTTCCCTGACCCCGTATCCAGGTATACAGTCAGCTTGATGGCATGAGCATGGTAGAGAAGAATCATGAAGATATCTGTGTCAGGTGTTCTGACCACAGCATTCTTGTATCCGAGGGCAGCAGCATGATGGAGGTACAGTACCACCCTTGTATCAGTCTCTTCCTGGTTGCTGGAGATTGTGGGGAGCTCATGCACCTCAACCTGAAACACAAAGGGACATTGCACTTCAGTCACCACCAATTCTAGATCTAGACAAAAATCACAGATAATCACTTATAATTTACCAATTTTACCAAAATTAAAATATATGACTGAAAGAAAAAAATCGCATCACCAATCACCAAAATTTTATACTATTATTCACCAATCACCAAGAAGCACGTTGGCAATGTTGCTGCCGTGCACATTGGTAGTGGTTTTGTTCAAGTTATCCCACTCACAGTGGAATACGAGGTTGCCCTCTCCTGTCACAATTTGCGGTGTCTGATAGGTTGAGACTTCGTCCAGGACCTGGGCCAGGGCAGTTTCCAACTCTAAGCCGAAATCGGAGCTCTCAGAGTGGCCAAGCCTGTGTAATATCATGGTGAGCTGCCTGCTTCGGAACAAGTGCCTGACAGTCACACAGAGTGGAATGTGTTTTGGTAACTTCCATTTTCCCTCTGACACTGCATGGCACAGGTCTTGCCCAATGGAGAATACCAGACACTTCATCTTTTCAGTCTCCATGTCTTCCTTGCCAGCCATAACCATGCTGAGAAACCGGACAAGGTCTAGGGTCGGATATTTTCAGGAGTGAGCTCCATGTCGTCGGCTGTTGGTGGCCAGGGTTGGTCTTTGGATTCCTTGAAAGCCTGTAGAATATTCTAACGAAGTAGGAGAGCAACGTTTTGGTACTTATCTGTGCTTCCGAGAGTGTAAGCTCGTGCAAGAGCATTGGAAATGGTGATATTCGAGCTATACACAAGCCAGAAAGAAATGGCATCAGCTTTGTCATGATCAACCTTCGTGAAGTGGATATGTTCCTTGATTGGGTCATTCTGTAGGCGTTTCAGTAGTTTCTCGGAGCGATAATTTGAGTTCTCGTACCCGTTCGATTCAAGTTCTTCGATATAGAGCAAGCACAAGGAAGTAAAGATAGCTGTAGGACCTCATTTTGTTGGACGACCTGAGTTTCAATGTGTTTCAGTACCGAGACGAATGCCTTTTCATGGGCAGCTGACATGCAATCCTGCTCGGTATCTTTTGCTCCTTCGGCTCTGCAAGTCCCGCGCTCGTAGTTAGCGAATGCTGTGCGGAAAGTTTTAAAGCATGACGGATGGTGTTTGGCCTCACAAGCAAAGAGGTCTTTGCTTTTCACCTGTCTATGAAGTCGAACTAGACCCATTTTCTCAGCCCGTGATTCAATTTGCTCGTATGCATTTTCTTTGTTCTCATAAGATGTGAAGTATGCAGGTCTCCCAGTTTTGCGATGACCATCTTTGATCTCAACTTTGTCACAGAAAATGCACTCTGGCGGGAAGATGGGTCCAGCAGAACCCCCTGATTTACGAGGGGAGTGATGCCGCTGTGAGGCTGATGGTTCTGGTTCTGTATCATCTCCCAGAAGCTGAAGATTGCCAGTAAAGCGCTGATAACAGTTGCGGTGATTCCCAACACTTTCCAGGTCATCGGGGAGAGTTGTAGGGATCTGGTCACACACTGATTGCTTACGATATGGGGACTCATGTGATTGGTGGAGACGTCGATCTCGGATCTTCTGAAGCTGTTGTAGTTTTTCTGTAGCAGTTCCTTTGATTTTAGTGAGGGGTGTAAAATGACCATGATCAGACATGGATGGCACATGAAGGATGCATGCAGGTGGAGAGCATTTGTGGGCTGCAGGATCTACACTCCGTTTGCTCTTGGGCATGCCGGCTTAATGTCTACTTCTACCACCACTGTTAGAGAAATGAATGAGGAATCACCATTAATGTTAAAGGCGCCCTGTTATGAAATCTGGACTTCTCAATCTGATAACAGATGTTCTGAGTGCAACCATCATGTTCTACAGTGGCCTAATGTTTGATGCTAACAAATGTTTTTGGGATACAAGCAGTGATAACAACAATTAAGCTAGAACCCTACGTAGATTTTAAGAGGCTAGCTATAGCTAACATGGTGCTAGCTAGCTCAGCTGTGATGCTGCCTGTTTCTGGTTCCATGCAGAAACTGACATCCACATGTGTATGTGTAGCTGAGTTAACTTCTTACCTTGTTGGTTTGGAGGTTGAATACCCAGCAAAATCAGTTGGCATCGACGAAGATGCAGAATTATTAACGGAGGTATTGAATACATTTACGAAAATAGGAAATGGCAGCAATGGCAGGACTAATTTGCATAATAGCATGCCAGAGATACATGTGGCCACTTCAGGAATAGTTTTATTATGATCTTTGACCCTCAAAACATGGGTGTAGACACATTATTTGTTCAGTTATCTGCAATATTGGCTGAGATATAGTGAAACTAGATTTTTTTTATAATGGGGGCACTAATTTGCATAAAAATGATACGTGGGGGCATTTTTACAAGTTTTTAACACGGCTCATAATTTTCTACACAATTTTTCCAATTTCAAAACACTGATTAGAAGTATATTTCCGGGGGGGGTGCATGATATACCCCCCCCCTCTTCCTACCAGACTACAGGGATAAGTTTTAAGTCCTTTGCTGTTTGTAATACTGATGAAAGAATTGGCGAAGATTTGACAGGTATGCGATTCCAATGTAAGTTATTGTACGCTCACGGCTTCATATTAAATGCTGAAAATGAAAAAGAAGCAAGAGATGTTTCAAATATTGAAAAGTGCAATCGAGGAGAAAGGTTTACACTTTAACGTTAATAAAACAAAGGTAATGGCAAATGGTGAAGGAGACAAGAAAGAAAGCAAAAGAAAAAAAAAAATGAACGCTCTGAAGTTCAGAATTCAAGTAAGAAAAAGTCAAAAGTTTCCGTTACCTTGGAAACATGAAAGAGGAATTATGAAAAGCAGAATTAGTTTTCAGATGAAGGATAAAGTCAGCGCAGAATAATTGGAGACAACTCGGTGGTATCACGAAACACAGAAGTTCTCCCTTGTTTTATTTATTTATTTATTTATTTATTTATAAAGCCTGTATGAGACGGGTATCGAGTGAGGCATGGAAGTGAATTGTGGGCACTGCAGATCGAAGGTGTAAAAATAATCCAAAGAACAGAGATAAGAATGATACAATGGATGAATAGATCGTCTCTGAAAGAAATAATTCCAAGCTCAGAAAGCAGGATGAGATTAAAAAGTTAAACTCATGAAGAATAATTTAGGGAGAGAAGACTTGGTCGGTACGGTCATGCGCACCAACCGTCGGGAGATGAAGCCGCAAAGAAAGCAATAAAGCTCGTGGTTGAAAGCAGAAAGCCGAGAGGATGTCCTGAAAAGTCGTGGATCGAAAATGTCAAGAGAGATATGGAACGTTTGGGTTTACACAAAACTGATGCAATGGATAGATCCGTATGGAAGAACACCATCATTCCACAAATCGCCCATGAAAAACGGTCGCAAAATGGTTGTTGCCGCTGCAGTTGTTGGTGCAGTATTACCATTGGTATTATTTAATTCCAGGGAGTCATCGTTGTGGACCTACATCTCTGAAAGCTGTGAAGAATGGACATGTGCATCTGCCCTATGATGTTGATTTTGTGTTTGCTGAGGTAAGAAAAGAAAAATACTGTTACGTTACCTTCAAGGTTTTCAATTTTTACTTCATTTGTTCACCAAAGGTTTTCTTTTCTCTTTTTTTTTTCTCTCTGTTCCAAAGAGTTTCAATGATCTTTTCTTTCATTTCTGTATTATTATTATTATTATTATTATTATTATTATTATTATTATTATTATCATTGTCGTTGTTATTGTTGTTTTTCTCGATGGTAATAACATGATTTTATTGCAGGTAAATAGTGACCGCATTTTTTGGCAATACGGGAGGGATGGAACTCTTAAAAAGGTCAACGTAGAAACAGACAGCATCGGGCAGTTCATCAGCACGAAAGCTGTTGGATGCAACATGAGAGAGGACATCACTCATTTGTACAAATATCCAGAAGGTGTGAGCTTGTTTTTGAGCTGTTAGAGGCTGGGTGCATAATTGGTTGTAATTGTGCGGTGAAGCCATTGCTTTTCCTGATGGATATAATCATTGCACGTATGCAGGATCGTGGGAAGAGCGTCGAGTCGTGGAACGTGCAGCCATGTATAATACAAACCCTGAGCAGTATGCCAAGCTGCTGGAGGAGAATGCAGATTGCTTGGATCAACTGAGCTTCTATGATAATGAGTCGTACAACGATGCCGCGTCAAGTCACGTGCCTTGCAAACCGGACGATGTATGTGCTGCAGGATCAGGAGATAGAGCAGTGGAAAATATATATGGAAAATCTAAAGAACATGAACTACCGCATGTCCAAAATGGCAATCGTCTTGGAGTAGCTGGAACAAGTAGTCCTGAGGATTTTTCTGCCAAACTTACGGAGTCCTGTAACTATAGAAATAATAATTTTGTCTCCGACGCAAGAAACTGTGTAATGGTTAAGGATAAATTTCCCTCAAGGAGTGAGTTAGATGCTGACAGGTATCGAGAAATAATACCCAGGTTGGAAGATGGAGATGTGGTTCATTCACCAAATTATGCTTCAGCACTTGAGAAACAAGTTCTGGTTTCAACAAAACATCTTCCTTCACCACCACCACGAGACTTTCCTGCATTATATGCTCACACGCACAACAGCAGCACACAACATGGTACTGTGGCCGACAGAATGCCGCGATTATTGACAGTGAGTGAAAGAGTAAGCACCGGAGGAAAGGATCTTGAGAGACAAGTAATTTATTGCCCTGAGTGTAAACAGCCAATGACTGTGAGTCGTAAATGTTCTACTTTGCATTGTGGTTTGGAGGCAGAAGGGACAGTGATGTCTGCGGAGACGATTGATGGTGTTTCAGGAAAGGCGAAGCACTCTGATATGGAGGGAATTTCTCCGCATGGTTCTTTAATACCAAACGATGTTACCTGTACTTTTGCTTTGAAAGGGTGTGAAGGTAAAGAGCATGCAAATACACAGATATTGGCAGAAGAACATCAGTTTAGCAATACCTTAGAAAGTATACAAAAATCTGAAGTCCAGGATCAAGGCTGTGCAGTAAATAAAGTATCCAAAAAATTGAAAAGTCAGGAGACTCAACCTCATTCACAACTTTTTGACAAATTGAGTGTGCAGAGTGATGTCTCTGGAATTATTGGTGCTTCAGAGACTTCTGCATCAAAGCTGCCCCAAATTACACCTCAGCATTTAGAGGTAAACCCTGAAACAGAAACAATGGACAATAAATTGAAAGTTTGCCATGCTGTCGACATTGCTGCTTCAGATGGTCCCAATCGATACGTCTCATGCATCCCAGAGAAAATGAACTCCCGTGTCGACGTTTCTTCTCATCATGTACACACAGTCAAAGCTAAAAAAGAAAGTCGAGACAAACATATTTTCACGCTGGGAGATAACAGAGCAGAAAAGACGTCTAACTCTGATAGCTTGAGGGAAGAAGCTTATGTTAATATTGCACATGGAGAAAGGAGTGGTCCAAAGGAAAGCCCCTGCACTAGAGGGAGACAGACAGGGAAATGTGACACGTATGCATTGGATACGGATGCAAAAGATACCTGTTCTCGGAGGTTGCTTTGTGATGACGGCAAAGACTATAACATTGATGCCATCTCCAGACAGAGGGAAACATTAACCATGGATGATTTCGCTGCATCGTCTAACTGCAGGGCACACTCCAAATTAAATATGGAGAGGTTGAATACTTTGCTTTCATTTAAAATGGCCGGAGATACCTTACAGCACAAATGTTCCCGGGATGAATTGTTGGGGCAAGGAGGATGTTCTCGGGTGCGAGAAAGTTGCAGGAATAAAGCCAGCAATCATGAACCTTCAATGGCAAGGGGACATTGTGAAGCCAATGATAACCAACATCCTTATCTTGGACATGAATTTTGCAATGAAGATGATGTCTCGAAGATGAAGCATTCCAACTCAGTGTGGACCTCTAATCAAAATAAATGTAAGAGAAAAGCGATCGATCCCAATGTCAAGGTGAATAATAAAGTAGGAGCGACCACCAAGAGTAAGGAAATTGCTATTTCAGTCTACTTGCAGGAGGGAATAATTATTGGTTGCAACTTCAATGTGATTGTCCGAGTTGCCAACAGAAGTACTGAAAGTCGAACGGTCAAAGTCTTCATCAGAGGTCACGTCATTGCCTGCTCAGGCAAGGTCCTGGGTCTCTTCAAGGAGGAATGTTTCACGATGCGACTCAATCATTGTGAAGGTATGTCTCTTTCCATGGTATGTTGGAATTGAAATGCTAAGGCTCTGCCAGAAATGCTTTCTCTGCATTATAGTGAGTGCATTCAAAGCTTTTCCCAACGTCTTTTCATTTATTTTCTCGTGATTTTTCAACTTGTTGTCAGTACAAAATAATTGTGGTGACTTTAATTTTTAATGATAATGCTAACATTAAAAAAAAACATATTTCGCCTGCTTAAGCCGAATAAAGACACCATAGATAGTTATGAAAACGGACAAATTTGATCTTTTTTTTTAGAGCAAGATGCAATGATCACGGTGTCCCCTGTGGAATACATGGATCTTCTGATCGACAAGTTTGCCATGATGTTTACTGTAAGTGCACGTGTGATCGAGACCGAGCAGGTACTGGTAAAGCTGCACACCTTCCGACTGCATGCTGCGCGTGTCGCCGTCACAGTAAGTGCATCATATCCCACCTACATTATAAGCTAAATATTGGATTTTTTTTCTTTTTTAAGATAGAATCATACGATATCTAAGTGTGTGTGTGTGTGTGTGTGTGTGTGTGTGTGTATGTCGTCGTGTGTGCCGTGTTTGTTTCACTTGTATGCATTCCTAAACCGCTGGACAGAATTAGTTTAAATTTGGTGGTTGGACTTGGGGTGTGCCCAGGAAGGTTTTAGGCATTCAAAAATATTCATAGTCACGGGGGTTCAGGAGGAGTAGGAGATGATGCAAATTATCGATGTAAATGTTCATCTTGTGGCGCAGCTCCCAGTGGGAGAGTGTATCACAACTCGCAGAGGTTTACAGTGTTATAATGGTGTCTCCATAAAAACCTTATGGAACCAAAAACTATTTGGCCAAGTTATATGCAGTACGTCCTCTGTCTTTTATGTACTCCTAAACTGATGGATGAAATAAGTTGAGAAGTTATGGTTGCACTCTGGGTGTCCATGGGAACGTTCTACTAAGTTGGGATGGCCACCTCCAACTTAGGTGTTTACATTTATGTTAAAGTGGGGAGTTATGGAAGTTGAACAACATAATATAAAGTACCCCCTCCCCCAACCCCCCTCCTCTCCATTACCACTCCAATATGGAGCGGATGTTGGTCGTGATATACATTCTTATTAATAACTTTTGAAATACAAAAAAATCAATATCAATCAGTTTTATATTTTCAGAATTAAAAACGAAATCGTAATCTGTGACTCAATACATTTTTATGGCACCCTGTGACCTTCAATGCTTGAATTCAAAAGAGATAAGCATTACCTCATTGTGTGCTGAACTTAGCATGATGCCAGAGAGCAGCAATCCAGTTGATGTGCTGTTTGGCATCTGATATGAGTGGTTAAACACAATGAATCAAATAATTTTGAGTAATGAATGAAGATTGGCTGCAGATTTAATTTCACAGATGGTGTGTTATTTTTGAGTCCACAACCATGGCATGGTAAATGGAGAAAACGGTGGGAAATGGGGTGTGTTCATTGAAAGTAATAAACTGTCTGTAATGGAAATGCTAGTGGCTGGCAGGAGAGCCTCATGATATGCACACTCACCTCTGAGCTGAATATAGATAGCATGGGGTTTAAATCTCGGCCCAGCTATAAACTGTCAGCCTGTTGTTTCGCAGAAAGAGCGAGACATCAGTGTGGGTGCCGTCACTCAGATGGATGTTAAACTGAGTGTCCCATCTGCCGGCATTAGTTGGTGGACGTTTAATATCCCATAATGTACTTTGCAAAGAGTAGGAGAGCTGTCACCGGCACACTGGCCAAATTCCAAAATTCCTGTTCTAACCTACAGGGGCACTGCATCATTGGCACAGCTGCACCTCATGGAAATGATGCTAGCCACAGCCACAAGGTGCATCCAAAAGAAAAAGTGCCGTGGCACATTCTACATATTATATCGGCAAAAACAAAAAATCTCCTTGCACACCTTATCTCTGGTGGAACCATATAATACCTTGATTGCAAAAAATTCAGTGGATCCCAAGTTGGTCTTTACCATAATTATGAATTTTTTAAATACATTTCCATGGCAATTTTTACCAATTCTTCAGGAACGAGCTGCCCCCTCAGAGCCCACTCAACAACTGCTCTTGGTACTCGAGCATATGCTTTCTATAGGTCAATGAAACCATGATACAGTTTCCTTTTCTTTATCAAATACTTATCTTGGTGTTGCCCTTAAGATATAAATAGCCTCTGTTGTTCTTCCTGGTCTCAAGCTTCCCGGTTGTTGTCTCGATTTACCACTTTTCTTCATATTTTCTCAATCACAGAGACTGATCAGAGGTATTAAATTGTGGGATTTGCATGCCGGTCATTATCAAGAGACAAAGTGCGAATATAATCTTTCTTTAGCTGAAGGACGTGTTCCAGATGGATGACCACTTGCTTATGTTCTTCAGATTGGCAGAAAGGGCACTTTCTGCCACTTCCTGTCTGGCAGAGGGGCTTTTAGCTGTCCTGCACAGTGTAGTCATCTGCATAGAGAGACAATGGATTTCCACTGATGGAAGAGAGGGCAGTGATTTTATATAAAAGACAGCACTGGTCCCAGGACACAAAGTTGAAAAACACCAGTCTTTAGAGGTACAGCATGGGATAGAATTCTGTCCAATACAACCCACTGCTTACAAGTGCATAGCCAGTCTAGGAGGGAACCTTGCATACCTTTAGTTGACAATTTGGAAATCAGGTAGGGATGCCAGACAGAATCAAATGCATGAGAGATGTCCAGTGAGATAGCACAAACCTCTTGTTTGATTCATCCATTCATTGTTGACATAGCAGAAGCAGCATCTCCAAGGTGGAATGACTTGAGCAGCAGCTAAACTGATTGTCAGAGATCAAAATTTAGGGAAAATATGAGTCTTCAGTTCTGCTGTAATTCTCTATTCTGTGACTTTGCTTATGATGGGGGAGAAGGCTGACTGGTCTACAGTTAAGAGGGTCAGTTTTGGCCTCAATACTGTGAATTGGGGTAATATTGGTGATTTTCTATGATGCAGACATGTGGCCCATGGCAAATCTAATATACAAGAGGAGTTCGGTCTTGGCGTGCCTGTGTGCATCCGTCCATTAACAGTCTTCCTCGAGGGGAGACCACAAATCAAGTGTGGAAAAAAGTGTGGAACAGAGACATGAGAATATCTGTGGAAGGCAGAGGGATGGGAGTGCAGTACACAGGGTAAACAAGATGGACATGACAGGGACTTTCAGGAATGAAAGCAGCAAAAAAGGAAGGAAAGCAGGTGTGCCAAGGAAGGACTTTGCACAATGGAAGATGCCCAATCGGCGACTGGCTTTGGAAGCCAGGTCGGAAATGTGGCTTTCCCAGGGAAGATCATGGCAGATAGCAAGACCCAGAAGCTTGAATGAAAGGGCTTCTTCAAGAGGATTATTGAGGAAGTAGATGGTGGGGGGGGGGGGTTCCAGATGGTCCTTTCGGATGGAGAGAAATCGTGAGAGTGTGAGATTTGTCAGGGCTGAAGGACATGTTCCAAGTGTTGGACCAGCTTGTGATTTTATTCAGATCTGTAGAGAGCGAAGAAGCTGCTGCTTGCTGATCTGAGAGATGACAGATGGAGGCAGAGGGTGGAGTCATCAGCAAAGAGATAAAGAGGATTTTCCAGAGTCAGAGAGATCATTGATGAAAACCAGAAAAATAACAGGGCCCAGAACACTGCCTTGAGGAACTCCAGCCTGGCAGGAAGAGGGGATGAGAGAACTCCATTAAGGGCCACGCGTTGGCTGTGACAGGAGAGGAAGTCTGCAAGCCATGAGTGGAGGTGTCATTGGATACCATCGGAAGAGAGTTTTGTGAGCAGGACAGGGTGCCAGACCGTATCGAAGGCATGCGATATGTCTAGGGAGATGGCTCTGATTCAGCATCAAAGAAGGCTGTGATGAATATCCCATTGACACTCTCCCCACATCACTCTTTGAGTGTATAGCTAGGCTGGTATCTACACACCGCCGTATTTAATTATATATATTTTTCCATTAACAACAACCTCTTTTCCCCACAATTACACAAAGATAGGTATTCCCATCAGCGAAGCAATGGGTCTTACATTCTCGTAACTTGGAAAAGAGCAGACAAAAAGGAATAGACATGGCAGATGAATGTTTTCTTCATATTCAGGCTCTCATGCTATCTGGCCAAGATGCCACCAATTACTATTAAGCGATAGTTCAACTTTTGGAAGATAAGTATTTGAGAGGGAATTTAACTATTATTCTAGATGTAATGCTATTTTTTTCTAAATTTTGGTGATTGAAACTAAAATTTGTTTCGTGCATGTTTTGTCAAAAAAACAACTAATTCTTGTGTTAATTTTTTTTTCTTCTGTGTCTAAGACTCGTGGAAAGGCTTTGGCATGCCGGACAATAACAACAAAAGACCTCAATGTACTTGAACATGCATTAAAGGGAATCGTTAGACAATGGACAAATCAATATGGGATTTGAACCTGTGATCCCAGCTTAACAAGTGAGCTGCTCAGATAGAAATAATTCAGCCTGAGCTGAACTCAAATTAACATCATTCGCTGTTGCTTACAGTATATGTTTTATATGTGCGGTTATACTTCACAAACAACTGGTTGTAGTTGAGAAAATCTGTCATAAAAATATTAAAACAAGAAGAAGCAGTTGGGGTTAGAACAGCCAGAGCACTCAACTCAGTTGCATGCCACATGGCAGGAACAGGAAGTTTCTTTTGTAAAAGGGTTTAGCCTCATAGAGGAGCTAAATGACAAAGGTCAGCTGGTATACTGACTCTCAAAGTGCGTTGTGGTGGGGGAGGGCTTGGGGTGGCATAATGCCAAAATAAGGAATAGCCCAGAGGAACAAAATGGAAATCAGGACGTGCAGAAGAGATAGTGAATGTGCATGGGTGAGCAAATTAGGTAGTGATGGGCATCACATTTGGAAAACAGAATTGAAGAGGATGAGACAACAGACACAGGGAGACAATTCCACAATCAGGAGAATAAGGGGACAAGTGAATGCAGATGGGCAACTCGACTGGACTTTGAGAGGATGACAGATGAAAGTTTATTGAGGGATGCGTTTAACTTGGGGTGGCTTGGGGATGGCAGAGGTAGAAGTAAGGCCAGATGTAGGCTTCTACAAAATCAAAAGCCCATCAACTTGCCACTAGTTGGAGAGTGACCTTGGAAGGGTCACTCTCCCAGCTCACATCTCGATAGTCCAAGAGTGACCTATGGTGTGGAAGGCCTTGCATTTGACCATCTCAAGAGGAAGCAATGGAGGAAACAGAATCACCAGCCAAAGTGGAAGCCATAATCCATAGAGTATGGTTGATGTCCATGGAGTAAGAGAGCTTTGCATGCACCATGGTGAGCTCGGTATAGCTCAGGAATGCCTTAGCTCGACAGAGGATACCCAAATGGTGACTCACCTTTAATGCCAGTTTGGTGATATGATCCTCCCATTAAAGGTTATGGCAGATAGTGAGGCCAAGGAGTTTTGGGGACTGCACCTCTTCCAGTCGCTGTTCAAGGAAGGGGATTCGATATTATGATTCTCTCTCT
>BROF01003522.1:32092-53870 GCA_024346535.1 Eptatretus burgeri | reverse complement strand
CGATTGAGTCAGTCCCAATGAGTCGCAGAAAGCTTTTGCTGAGGTGCCATGGCAGGTGAGAGAGGTACCCACACCTAGCCAACTGGCGTGATGACAATTGAAGTCACCACATAAGAGGAAGAGAGATTATTCAAGAGTGATTAGCTCATTACATAATGTTCATCAGCCAGAATACAAGCATAAACCGGTGTGAACTATGTTTCTCTATGTCAAATTTCAAATGCAATGAAATCATTTCCTCTACAGGGTTGACAGGATGGCCTCGAGGTGCGCACACTCGCCTCCAAGCTGTCTAGCCTAGGTTTGAATCCTGAACCAGCTACAAATTGTCATCCCTGTCAAAACTGTCAAAATGATTGCTTTACAGGCAAGGTGATTCATCAATATGTGTGCCGTCCCTCAGATGGACATTAAACTGGGAGTCCGGTCTGTCGGCATTAGTTGGTGGACGTTAAAGATCCCACGGTGTCCTTTGTGAAGAGTTGGTGAGCTATTGCTAGCACCATGAACAAATTACAAATTCTTCACCTACAGAGGGCATTTCATCAGTGACACTGCTATGCTCTCAGCCAACGATGCTGCCCGGAAGCCTTGTGTTGCACACGAAAGAAGGATGATTTGGTGTATGCAAAAATAAAAATTCGAGTATTTAAAATTAAATATATAATGATATGCAATCTGCTTAATTCTTTTTTTCAGTGAACAACTCCACTGAATCCTTCAATGTATCCTAACCTTAGGGGGTTCAAATTTGTAGAAATTTCATGTGCATGTTGATCATGAGAAATTTGGATGTGATGCAACCATCTCTGCTATAGTAAGAGTAAACCTCCACAAGAATGCTATCATAAGAGTGTATCGCTCCAAGAGTAAACCATGCTAGAGTCCGTCCGAATCAAGCAAAGTTCAAGTGAAACAAGGTATTTGTAGCCACGTCCCTTATGACGTACATTCAATTGTTGGTTGAAGACGAGGTGATTCTTTGGATGTGAATCACCCAGGATTCACAAGGATATTTCGCTCCATTGTGTGGCCAGCTTTGATATCTCTGGAGAAGTCCACTTGAGTGATGGCTTTCTGTAAAAAGTAAGGAACCATATATTTACTATGTATGCAAGTTTGCTGGAATTTTTGACTTCCTCCTGATCCTTTTGAGTCAGCATACAATGGTCCCAACCCATCCTATTCCTCCCCATACTCTGTACATAGTACACATGGCAAGTTTGGCTATGTGATATAATAACACTGCAAGAATGAAAACTATCATTTTGAAAGCTTAAGAAACTGCCGAAAATCATTACATTGTGAACATATTCAGGACTTAATTTGCGAAGAAGTATTTTAATATTTTTTGTGTTGATAAACGGTAATCATTTTAATATAGATAAGCCAAAAAAAAAATGCAATGAACATTTGTATTTTTGTATACATGTCTTAATTCATGCCATAAAAGGATATTTAAAACCTACATGCATATCAGCAATGTTAAAAAGCATTTACATCATTAAGATATACCACTTCTTTGATCCATCAGGTTATATACATATTAAATATCATATATGCTACAGAATAGTTATTACTTTTTGCACTTACAGACAGTGTATGATAGTAACTGATTCCAGGTGTTTGTAGATCCTGATGACTGACATTTCTTCAGAATAAAATGCTGTCACAAATACAATCTTAAGAATCACACTCACTGCAACCCTGTTATAAGAACAACGGAGTAGCAATTTCAATTACGACTATAGAGTTCATAGAACACTTTACCCCATGCAGTGTTGAAGTGTATAATTGAATTTAAACAAAATAAAGATTTTAAAGGTTGAATGAAAAACATTAATTCTGGATGTTTACCGCCATTGTGCAGTGTCTTACATACCACCTTATTTAACATGTCCAAGTACTGCAAAACTGGAGGTTTTTGGAAGTGGTGACGAGGCGATTTGTGGCCTGTTGTGTTCAAGTGTATAATTAAATTTAAAGAAAATAAAGATTTTAATGGTTGTATAAAAAAATTAATTCCCGAAGTTTACCGCAGTTGACACTTTTACTAACTTATGACAAAAGTTTACCGCAGTGCCTTTTACACCACATTATTTAACACGTTACATTCGCTCTTCATGCCTGTTGTTCATGTCCTTTATCACATCCTTAAAAACAGTAAATTTCTTGTTTGGAATGATTTTCAATCTTGTTTGATTGCCAGACAGGAAAGACAGAGTATTTTTTTATCTTCCTCCTTTCTGCATCCACGATCGGGGTGAATTCTGAGCCAAAGTATTGCCAAACTCATGTTTTTTCGTGTTGCCAAACTCATGTTTTTTTCTGGTCTGATTTGTGTTCAAAATAGAACATTCAGTTGAAAGTAAGTTATTCCTCGATCAAAAACTGACATTTGTGAACACATGGACAGACAGACATGTCGTGATATCAGAGCTGAAAACTTGTGCGTGCTGCTTGCTTGCTTGAAGCTTCACAAATAGAGGTTAGAGCATGGATAAACCCCATAGATTTGCATTCCATAGAGTTGGGGATGGGGATTTATTTTTGTATGTTTGTGTGTAACAGCTCTTTCCTCAGCAATAGACCCCACAACAAAGAAATAAGTAATACAAGGACACACAGTTAAATTTACGATGTAAAGGGACAAGTTTTCAGACGACAAAACCGATATATTACAGTGAATTCAACACAATATTAAATCCAACAGATTAAAGTAATCTGGCACATGAGCAATCCAATATAAAATATTATTAACAGACAATTTCAAGAACGCCTCGGAGCTTAAAATTAGCTGTGCCTAAGGTAATCAATTGTGTGGATCATGTCATGTCTTTGTATTTTTTGTTTTTTTTTGTATTTTGTATTTTTTGTAACAGCTTTTGTATTTCACATAAAAATGTATTTCAGATGAGTGAAGCCGTTTACAGGATGGCCTCCAATCATAGGAATGCCTTGCTAGAAATATTCAATAAAAGATGTTTACGTGTGTTTATTCTTTTATTAGCCAACTGGTGACCCCTTGCACGAAGATGCAGAGTCTACAAAGTGTTTGTCTTGGGTAAGTGCAGACTAATAAAATATCTTTCTTTCGACAAACTGTTGTATGAGGAAGGAGTTAAAATGATTTTTCTATTTCAAAATTTCAGAGCCAAAAACATTCCAATGGCATCAGAAAAATAAATGCTGGGAAAAAAATATATATATTTTTGCGACTGTCTGGCTACAGAGTAAAGAAACAACTGATTTATATGGGACAATTCTTTCATGGTTGGGTGAAAAACCTTTTGGCACCTCTTCATACACGTTTAGTCTCATTTCCCATTATCTCAAGAAGAGAGAACCTCAATGTTTATATTCTCCATTTGTATCTTAACTCGTAGGTTGGACCGTCAGACTGAACTGTTTCTATGTGTTTCATCAAGGTTGGTTAGATAAGACCTTTGTCTTTTAACTGACCTTGTGCTCACTCATTCTGTGAAGATGTGAAGTTAGAAGTTTTTATTCCGGATAGTAACCTTTATTCCATGATCTCCTCCTCTCAGAGCCGCGTTTCTCCTGTGCCTTGGAGGATGCAATGAGAGCTGGGTCGTATTGAAGACTATATACAGTCAGCACCCTGTGTTTGCTTCTTTTACAATGACAAATACAGGACCAGTTGATGGATCTTGTGAGCACTTGCTGGAAGGATTAATCTGCATATTATGTATGTTTGAGTGGGGGTGTGGGGAAAGGGGGATGGTGTGAAATTGGCAAAAGGATATTGAGAGAAGAGGAGTAGAAAAAGGAATGGAGGATGTGTGAATATAGGAAGCCAGGAAGGGAAGATATTTTGCCAAAGACAGAAATATTTTGCCTAAGGAGAAGTATGCAGGGTCAGAGGTATCACATTGACAAGTAGGGAATGTACAACAGGGAGGGGGTAGCCTAAGTAGCATTAGAAGTGGCATGCAGGGAGCAAACAGGGAAGGGGATCGCACAAAATGTATTTGATGACAGGGAAAGGGATCGCATACTTCTCCTTATGGGGTTTCTGTCTTTGGAAAAATGTCTTCTCTCCCTGGCTTCCAATATTCACACAACCAGACAGGGAAGGGGATCGCACTAAATGTACCTCCATTTTACATATACATGATATAGATGACCCAAACTTAATGGAATTTGTGTTTCTGCTTGCACTTGATAAGAGGTGGTCAGCACAATATGTATTTTTTTTTTGTTGAGTATACGCTTGGATTATAAGGAAATTTATGAACTTACTAAGTTATTATCGATATTATGATATATACTATATATAATAGGCTTACATTATAACTGATAAATAATTAATGCTTATTATTGGATGGTAAGGCTTAACCTACTGTAAGAAATTTGAATTGAAACATGGGTATCTTACATTCCCTTCTGTCTTTATAATTATATACAAAATGTATCATCGAATATGTATTAGACAAAACTGATTGCATCATGCGCTGTGAGCATTGTTAACAAATATTACAATAAAAACACACACACGGCCAATAAGCCCATCATGCCTGCTTCACATCCACAAGCCAATCACCTATTCAATGAGCACACACCGTCCATAAGAACAACCCCGTCCACACAACTAACCTAATCCAACACAAGATCCACTCCATTAGAGGGAGGAAGGAAACAGTGAGGGGAGGGCAGGGTCGAAGAGGTACCTCACAGACAGGACGTCAACAATCACAACATCTGGGGATATTTTCTATTCACTTAAAAAACAGTTATGGAAAGGTGGGGTGGGCGGACAGTTAGGTGAGGGTTTCATGAACATAGATGACATGTTCACAGTTGATAACACCCACAACTCAGAAAATCAATATTTCAAGATACCTTGATGGATAGAACAGCATCATGAGACATTTACACAATGCCCACATCATGCAATCCAGTTAGCATCTATCTTCCATTTCTGCCTATATCCCTGTACCCTTCCAAACCCATTATTTCTAGATATCTACTGAATTCCATTTTTAATGCTATCTACTCTCATGTCGACTGCCACCTACCGAGAAAGACCATTTCATACATTAATGACTCTTTGGGTAAAATACCCCTGCCTTGCTACTATTTAACTCTCCTCTTATTTACTCTCAAACTTTGCCCCTTATCCTGTCACTGTCCAAGTTGGTAAAAAAAAAAATTCCTGGATCTGTTTTATCAAAGTCCTTGATTTACCTTGCAACTTAATAAAAATCTGTAGCTCCACATGAAAAAGTCTTGCTTTGCATTTAATCCTATACATATATTGTTTTACTTATATTTATTTTTGTCAGTGTTACATCTAATTATTCGAAGGCTTACTTGGGTTGTTTGCCATCCTTGGTTTGAAGAAATCCCTGTTTCGTAGTGGACGATAGGTGGCACTGCGGGCTCATCTAGTGCTGCCTGGATGGCTGTTTGCCTTTTTGTTGGTCACCAGCCAACGGGCCCATTACGGCAGAACGTGGAATAATTAACTCGCAAGCACAGGCCTGATAGGAGGTGCATTTCATTCAACACCTTGCCAAGGTTTGCGATGGGATTGAAAATGATTGCACGCATTGTTGGCCATTTTGATGTCTATATAGTACGCAGTAGAAAAAAAAATAACCGAAGAAGATGATAAACATATATTCCTTGGAAAGAATCATGCAATCTTTGCACCTTATTGCCATCCTCCAATTATTCTCCAAAGTCTTGCAGCCCCATCTGTTGCGATGCAGACGTCAATGGCTATAATGGCTGTCTGGGAAGTTGCCCGCCTGGGGGAATGAACCATGCTGACTCAGATCTCCACCGAATCCCTTAACGCGTAAAGCACAAGGCATTGACTGCAGTGCACCTCTGCCCCCCCCCACCCCACCCCCTATATATTTGTTGCTTAACCACTTTGCCTGCGAAAATCAATTTTTCCCACAACCATATCTTGTTTATTGGGATTCTCGGTGATATGCTTGTGTTGGAAGTTCTGCTATAAAAGTTTCATATGTTTGGTGATGAAGTTCAAAATGTTGACCCTTACTGGAACAGTCGTAATAAAAATATCGATAACCATGGTTTTCACAACCTCTTTATTCCATAACGTGTCGCCTTTTATCATTTGACATTGGTCTGTGCAGTGCGTTTTGTTGCACCATGGAATCCTTAATATAATGTTTGACAATTTTTCTAGCATTGGAATTTGAAGCAATTTTTGATACCTCCTTTCTGAAAAGCAGCTTTCATTTATTGACAATATCAAAAGGAGAATAAGGATTTGACAATCATGCTTTTATATTTCTGCAATGTCAAAAACTTATGCCAAGTTCTACATTTGTTTCTACACATTGGATAAGAATGTCAGTAAGAAACAAATATCAGTGTAGTTCACTCGCACGCAGGCTGATTTGAAAATTTTTTATTCAAGAACCTTAAGTAATTCCCAATACACAAAAACGATATCAGTTAGGAACCTAATATTTTGCACAAGTGTAGCCTAATGTTACAGAAAGACATGACATGATCCACACAATTGATTACCTTAAATTAAGTGCTGAAAGTGTCCACCACCATATTGCAGAGCATGTTCTCCGACACAGAGTGTACCATTTATTGGGGAATATTGCTGATTGTGTCACTGATTATTGCCACCTTCCTTGCACTGGAATATGAACAGTGAGCTCATTGTGCTAAACGTCTCAGAGATTTATTCGGGCTTGCTTCCATTCTTTTACGGACTTTATCCACTTTCTCTAGTGTAACATCACTTGGCTGGCACATGTGCTTTTTAACTTTCACGCAGCCAATTTCTCTAAACTGCTTCACCAGTTTCTATCATACTGATTTTGAAAGTTTCATTGGACCACCAAAGCGACTTTTAAATGCAATTTAGCATTCCCTAAAAGATGTATTCTTGATGTAATGTCCGATGAGAAACATGCGTTCTTCCACAGTGAGCGCCATGGCGTGACTGAGTGAAAACCATGAAAGGTCACTGCAGGGTCACGTGATAAATCATATGATACCTGATAACTCTCAGGATCATGTCACATCTTTCTCTAATATTAGGCTACATTCATGCAAAATAGTAGGTATAGTTTTTGTGCATGGGAATTATTTAGGTTTCTCAAATAAAATTTAATAATCACTCTGTACTGGGGGATAAGGTGAGCCTGGTGTTGGCTTCGTGGTTCAGGTGGCTGGCTTGGGATCCTACGGTCCTGAGTTCGAGCCCCGTTTTCCACTGAATTAACACCAGGGGGTTGACTCAGCCTGTCATCCTTCCGAGGTCGGCGAAATGAGTACCAGTGTACTGGTCCCGGTGTATGCCCCAGTTAGAATAGGTGTACCATATCCCTTTGTGTCGTAAGAGGCGACCAAGGTTGGTGTCAGGAAGGGCATCCAGCCATAAAACATTGCCTCAAGAAGGGAACCATGATTGCATGGAACCTGTAAAAAGCTAACCCCTGCTCAGCAGGGAAAAATGGCTGTAAAAGGCTGTCTTTTTTTTTACTGGGGGATAAGGATGTCCTCAAGTATTGCTTCCACTACAACACTACAACTACTACTGCTACTTATTTAATGACCACAATTATTCCCACCTTCTTGTGGGGTCAGCTGGGGAATGATTTTGGCCCAAGTCTTTCACGAACTGCCTGGCCAGGCCTGATGTTCGACTCGAGGTGGCAGGAATTCGTAATTTTGCCAGGGTGCTTGTGATAACCTACTTTTTCAAAAATACACTGTGAGATCTTTAACATCTACCTAATGCTAGCAGACGGGTTCTCCACCTTAATATCATTCCAAAGGACAGAGGACAAGTTTATGCATTGCACTGCATACGTGAAACACGGGTAAGTTTATAGTTGGGTCGAAATTTTAACCCTAACCCGACTGTCAGCCCATCATGTATAACTCATCAGTAAAAAAGAAAAGAGTGATTGCTCTGTTGGAAGAAAAAAAAAAAAGATGAAAAACTAACGTTTGAAGTTGTAGAAAAGTGTCTCAGTTTTGATCAACACTTAGAAAAGTGTCAGTTTAAATCAACACTGAGTTCACAGACATATTGATCATCCTCGAACAAGGATACTCTATCATTAACACGATATGTGGGATTCGAACCTGACATCATATCACCGTGAGGAAAGCACTCCTAAAAAATAAAATAGAAAACGAGCAAGAGGAACATATCTTTTTGGAATTCAACCATACCGTGCATGATGGACAATTATCAGTTAGACTGTAATCTGGCAATAAATTTTCCATCGTTGAGATCAACAAGAATAATTCTTCTTTTTTCTCTTTCTACAACAATTACAACGATTTAATTGATCCATCATCATCATCATCATCATCATCATTATTATTATTACAAGCAGGTACCCGTGGAAACATCCACGCCATGTAAAATGTTACGTTGAGTCCTAAACTCCCCCTCCCCACATCCCCTCACAAACCCTGAGTCCTCAACCTCTACCTCCCAACCCAAACCCTCCCCAATCCAAACCCTCTCCCCCACCACATTTCTTCATCCTCCCCCACCCATAAAATCTCAACCTCCCCCTCCCAACTCTGTCCCATATTTGCTCCCCTCCCACTCCTAACCCTGACTCTTTGTCCTTCCCTCCCCTCATTTCCTTCTGGTCATAAAAGTGAAAGGACATTTTTACCTCGATCATTACATATTTAGTATTGTGTCACCACAATCACTGACTTTGAAGTTGTCTTTCTCGGAACTTCCTTATCATTACTCATTAATAAATGACTTCCTCAGTATTCTGGTGTATTTTGTGTCACTGACAATCTCTCCAATATTGTCCCTCGCACGTTTGGTGTAAGTAAATAAATAAAATAAACCCGCTTTAGATTCCTAACAAATCCGCTTGTCATCGCCTATCACTTGCCACGTATGTTCATTTACTTCACACAATATTTACATGTCTACACACGTGTAAAATACAATTTGGTTATAAATCCTGTATTTGCACACGAGTCCGACTTGAAAACTCGGATGAACACCGAAAGAACAGGTTGGAGTTTTTTTGTTCATAGATTTTCAAATATTAATCATGACTATTTGCTTTCCTCTGCGTACCTTTCTTTCATGACAGATGACACATTGTTCAGTTTTTAAATGTACCTAAACCCAGCGGTACTCTTGATTGTATGAAAGTTATATTTAGGCGGTGGATATTGTAGAGCGCTGCCTCGATCGTTCCCAAACAAAACATGCATTACCTCATTTCCTCTGCGATAACTAGAACTTACCTTTCTTTCCTCAAAAGGTACCTTTATTTCATGATGGAAGAGGTGTTGTTCAGTCTTCAACTGCACACCAGAGGCATGAGGCCTGAGGCCTGAAAGTAGTGACCAAAATGGTGGTGATTTGATTTTTGAAGTTAAAATTGTGGGTGGAGTCAGGCCAGTGAAACTCTCCTCTGGATGAACAGTGTGCAAGAAAAATAATTATATTAATGTACTCTCAATTATAATGGTTGCTGGTGCTTTATAAATTTAATTTTTATGCTATAAGTCGAATTGGCTGTCAGTGATGCTTCCTTTTAGCCAAGAGTCTTTTGACCTAAATGTTGATAAAAGGAATGTCTTGCTATGGAACAAAGTGATCTGGTTGATAACACCAACTTTTGCCATGATTATGTCATTCACTTTTCACCTAGTAGACATGTATTGCAGTTGGAGTTCTTTTGCCTAATGCTTATCAGTCCCCTCCACTCCCACAAAAGCATATAAATGCCAGGAAATGTAATCTTAGCTTAGTGCAAATCATTGTGGATGTTTACCATCTCAGTGGTTTGGACTCCGTGGTACCATGTTAAAATAAAGATTCTCTGATCAAAAGTACTTTCGTTGTGGACAGTGAAATTAATTGTGTCTTATGATTTGAGTAACAGGATTTAAAACCGAGTCGGCAAAGACAAAACTCCACACAACAGAGTGACAGAGTTACAGACATTCAAACATGTAGATAGACTGACAGAGAATATACATACACACTATATATACTGTAGATATGGAACTGAATCGAATGTCCTAACTTGATGCATCATACATCATGGCTATATTGCACTCAGGTGGATTCCAATTGCATTGGCCCATAGGCTGACACCAGAGGCCTGTTGTACCAAAATGGCAGATACATGAATTTTTTTCAGGGTAGAAATGTGGGTGGAGTCAGGTCAGCTGTTCAACCAATGGGTGAAAAGACAGAAACAGACAGACAGACAGATAAATCCGGCTACTTCAATATGTAGATTATCATTATTATTAATGGGTGGTCGCTGGACTACCCTTCGTCTCAGGTTTTCCGTCTGTCTGTTTGTTTGTATGTAATGGACAGCTCTGGAGGCCATAGGAGTTAACCGATTTTGATGAAACTTGACTGGTAGGTTCATACCAGGATCTAGTTGTATGCTTTTGAGCACCATTGCTATTGACGCCACCGTTGCCTAGCAACGGGACTTTGAAATTTATGAAAAAATCCGAATTTTTTTTTTTCGAAAATCAATAATTGCCTTCCTTGCTTTTATGCGCACTATAATCAACCTGTTTGTCAAAAATTTTCAGCCCGATCCGTCAAAAATTGTATGACGAGTATGCAATTATATTACTATATGCTTTCACCCCAACGTTCGTGTTGGGATTCCTGAACGTAGGGTTAGGGAATCGAACACAAATGATGAATGGACAGTTGCTCATCATGTTCCTATATGGAACAACAAATGGCAAAAATGCCATCTGATGTGTTCTCTTATCTACATATTTTAAATTCGCCTTCGTCTGGCGACCACCCATGTCGCCTACCGGCTTGTTGTTATTATTTTATCACTCATGTTTGATAAGACAAACTTTTCCTCATATATTGGGGTTGGTACTGGAAGCTGAAAAGTGAAAAAAAATATTGAACTGCAATGTAATGAAGATGAAAAATACTTTTGGATTTCAAGTAAATGAAACTTTTCAGCCATTATGCAGTTCAGCAGGAAATGTGCTCTTAAACTGAAGATTTCTAACGAATCTTGAAACACCCAGCCAGTATCCTTTATAAATGAGAGGGGAGAGGTATGCATTTTTGTATGCTTTTCTTTTAAAATGTACAAAAGGTGGGTTAAAACATTGCGTTATTGAAGCTTAGCTGAACATTCAGGATAGATTAACACTATGGGTCATGCAACCCATTCTGGAAGAATTCGTACATATTGCATTTCCATTTCTTTCTTACACCCCTCGACTCTGATTCTTCGACTAGACTGGATGGAATCAGCTCACATGTCCTGTAAGGTTAGTCCGGTTCCTCTTGTTGTTCTTTGTTTCCAGGTAATCCCATGCGCCTTCGATGGAACTCATGTCCGGACTTTGGGGTGCCATTCTAACACTTGGAGCACACCAGCTCTAAACCTGTTCTCCAAATACTATTTTACTACAGTGAAAGTTTGTGTTTGATCATTATCTTGTTGGAAAATGAATGCTCTTCCAATTAAACTATTTTCACCGGGAACTGCATGGTGCTGCAGTATTTGCCTGTACTTCTCTTTTGTTAGCGTCTCATTGGTTTTAACATGCTTTTCGACTCCAAAATCTGAGATACAACCCCAGTCACAGAGCTTCCTTCGTGTGTAACAGCTTTCTCGTATGCACAGAACCTACTCTCCCTTATACTCATCCTATTCTGTCTTCAGTTATCATATACCCATTCAACCGCCCATGGTACATTGAATCTTGTGGTGAGGTAGTTGCCTTGAAACAACTTTCCTTTTCTTCCTGGAAGGTCTAATCCGACTGAAGGCAACCTCAGATCATCCCACAAAGCCCCCAACAAGAAAAAGTGTGTGTCCACTCTCAGGAGAGCCAAAATATGATGTCTGTCCAACTTCAAAACTGAATTTTCAAATTTGTCTTCCTCTTCTAAAACCTGATGGCACCTTGTTAAGTCTGTCTCGGGAGTATGCTCTTGCCCTCCATCCCTTCCCTCACTTCAAATGACACACAGCCAACTTCGCTCAGGAAAAAGCCGAATGCCTAAATTCTATTTTTACTTCCAAACCTCGCGTCCCCAACCCCTCGGTCACTGTACCCACCCGACACAGTCGCACCCAACTACTCCTGGACAGTTTTTTGCACCTGTGAAGGTGGAAAGGTTTCTGCTCAACTCTAATTCTGCAACTGGACCTGATGGTATCAGCTCACATGCCATGAAAACCTGCTCTGCCTTTTTCTGCTCTTTTCATCCTGTCATATGCCCAAAGTCATCTTCTATCTGCTTGGAAGTCAGCCAACATCACTGCATTATATAAAAGGTCCAAAAACTGATCCCTTTAGCTATAGACCTAATAACTTACTTCCAATAATCAGCAAGGTCATGGAATCCATCATTGCAGTTGACATAAAGTCCTTACTTTTTTCCAACAGCTTCATCTCAGATCATCAATTTAGATTAAGACCAGGTCACTCGACCTTTGGCCCGCTGCTTCGTCTCTCCCAACAATGATTGGAGGCCCTCAGTGTCAGACATGAGATCAGGGTTCTCTGGACATTTTTCGAGCTTTCGATACAGTCTGGCACCCTGCCTTGCTCTCCAAACTCACTGCCGATGGCATCGAAGGCCAACTCCACACATTGCTTACTGAATTCCTGCACTCTCACAGCCAAAGTGTGGCACTCAATGGAATCCTTTCATTTCCTCCCCTGTTAAGGCTGGGGTGTCCCAAGGCAGTGTCCTAGGCCCAGTTCTAATCCTGATCTTCATAAATGATCTCTCTGACTCTCTGGAAAACCCTCCTTATCTATTTGCTGATGACTCCACCCTCTGCCATGACATCCTTCATCCTTCAGAGAGACAGGCTGCAGCCTCTTCCCTCTCTTCAGGCCTTGCTCGAATCACAAGCAAGTTGGAATATGTCTTTCAATTCTGACATATCTATCTCTATCTCTCTCTCCAGAAGGACCGTCTGGCAAACCCTCCTATCTCCACCTCAAAAAAAACTTTTGAAGAAGTTTAGTTACTCAAACGTTGGGTTCCACCCAGCCATTGTTTTTCTTGGACAAACCAGATATCTTAAGTTGGCCAACAAAACCATCGTGCAAAGTCTCTCCTTGGAATATCTGAACTTTTATCTACTTACAGGGCATTCATCCACAGCTTGATGGAGTACTGCTCTCATCTTTTGGCTAGCCCTCCTGCCTTCACACATTCCTCAGCTTGACGCCATGGAAACCAAGGCCTTCACAACCATTGGTATCTCCCATGATGAAGCTTAGTATTGGAGCCTATTACTTTCACATCGCAGACAAGTTAATGATCTGTCTGTCTTCTACCACCTCATTTCTGGTCTTGTCCCCTCCGCTCTTTCCGTGCATTGTCCCCAATAGATTTCTTCAGGGCAAAGTGGTCCTGCAGCACCCCATTCTGGTGAAACTACATAAATCCAGAATCACTGCTCATCTCCACTCATTTTTTTCCACTTGTAGAACCAACTTACACAGTCTCTTCAATGTCATTCTTTCCTCCAGGTCTTCAAGCCAGCTTTTTACCACCATCTCTAATCATCCCCCATTCAAAACCACAATCTTTTCTATCCCTATTAATCTCCCTCCCCCTCCCCTTTCTCAGCCCCCGACCCCCAAGCCTAACTTTCCAAATTTCCAGTTTCTTAAGAGTTTGCTTCTGCATCCATCTGGTCCACCACGTGTATCCTCCCCGACCCCTCATTCGTCCCCACGCCCATTATTTGTCTAAGTATCCTTCTATTTTGTCCTTCAACCCTGCCGTTGGTGTTTTCCACCCTCTCTCTACTGTTACTTTTGTTCTGTTGCATCCTGATTCGTTCAGTACTATTGCTCTTCCACAAGCTTTGATCTTGACAACTCTTGAAACACTAATCTTGAGGAACCATTCTTCCCTCGCCCCCCCCCCCATCGGGAATCCCTCTACATATTTTCAGGCTATGTTCAATTGTTGTTGCAGGAGTTATTTAAGGACCTGTATTACTGGATTTTTGCCCTGTAGGTTAAGTCCAGCGACTGGGTGTTCCTTTCAAATACAATAGTTATGTCTATTACTGTGGTTGGGATACCTTCACCAGTGAGGACTATGTCTGGCCTATACCGCTTTCCCTGCTCCGGCAATTTCCGCTCGCATCTCACATCTGCTCGCATAAAAAAGAAAGAAAAAAATTTGCGGTAAGACAGGGCTCTCCACTCTCAGGTGCATTATACACCTTATCTCTTGAACCTCTTTTGACTGTTTCTTGGAAGTCTTTGTCTGCTTTATTGTTTCTGGATTAACTTTCCCTATAATGAGTAAAGCTTATACCATGATGACATGTTTGTATCAACCCTATGGGTGATATTACTGCGATGACGTACCATTTCGACCTCTTCAAAAAAGCTTCATCGGCTAAAATAAATTGGGGTGAGATGGAAGTGCCATTGGGAATTTTCCTTGTTCTCGGCAACTTTGAAGCTCAACATGGAAGGCTTGCTTGAACAAATTAAATTACGTATGCATAAATGGAAAAGCATACTGTGTTATCTATCTTTTCGAGGCAAAGTATTGGTAATGAACAACTTGGTTACCTCTATTCCATTGCACAAGGTTCTCGCTTTACAACCACCCATTGCAATGGTGGACAAAATGAATACCTGATTTTGGCTTAGCGGTTATAGTCCGGATGTCAAACACCATTTTTCAAGATGACCTTGCATTAGGGTCCGCACAATGTTCTTTTTCTGCATTTTTGTGATCACCAGACCATCTGAATGAATATTCCGATTGATGCCACTCTGGCACCCTTGAGCATTTTTGTAGAAAAGCATTGATATGCAAATTCGCGGTGGCCATTGTCAAAATAACATTTTTTCTTAATATCTCCAAAAGTAAGCATCCAAATAGCCTGGTTGAGGTGTCTACACCCATGTTTTTAGGGTTACTGATCATGATAAACCCACTTAAAATTTACTAACATTTAAATTTAGGTCATTAATATGCAAATTAGCAGTCGCCATTATCAAAATAACAATTTTTCTTAATATCTCCAGAAGTAAGCATCCAAACAGCTTGGTTGAGGTGTACAAACTCATGTTTTTATGGTCACTGGTCATGATAAACCCACTTTCAATTTGATAACATTGAAATTTAGCTCATTAATATGCAAATTAGCATAACCCTACCCCCTGAATTTGTCTGCGCCGATCGGCATTTTTGCAGTACAGTTATACAACAACAAAACTGTTTGAAAATAACTTGCGCAGAGCCGTTTATCCCCAGTACAGTTGTGAAGAAATGGCTGACCTCAGAAGATCAACAGCATGAGCTGTTTCTGATCAAGTAACTTGAGGCTTGTAATGTAATGAAAGAAACATGGAGAACTGAGTTTTAAGTAAGAGTAATGTTTTCTGATACAGTATAATGATCGATAATATTTGCAAGCAAGTTTTTTTTTTAATTATTTAACATGATCTGTCTGAAAGCAACTGTATTTTATTGATTTTTCAAAGTACACAGGGTGGAACCTGTTTCCTGAGAATTTTTAAAATACGAACAAAGAAATTAAATGTTTACTGATGTTTATAATTACCTCTATTGTTACAGGTTGAGGCTCCATCACCAGGGGAGACTGTTTCTTCAGTCCCTGCGATGCAACTAAAGCTGGAAAACCTCTGGTAACAGTTGGTCCAGACAGAGTGCGAAGTATCATCCCTCATCCGGTCAAGCAAAGCAACACAAGATGGTAAACATGAAGAGCTTGAACAGAGATTACAGGCAGACTAATCTATCGAGCTCAAATGCCATAGAGACTGTGTCAACGTACACATCACGCTCACACATAGAAAGACACTTGAAACGAATGAGTAATGTCTGTTTGGAAGATGCTTCAACAAGCAAAAGAAGCCGCCGTTCAAAGACGACAGTATTTGACTTTAAAGAACATTGCATTTTTTGCAGAGAAAAGTGCATCATGGACTTTGACAAGAAGAATCCTAATCGTTGGCGGCGAGTTCTCCTTTGTAGGACTGCAGATCGTATTGATCAGACAACTTTCAAACAAACTATTCTATATGTTATCGATTCTCGCCAGGATGAAGAAGGCCGCCAGGTCAAGATACGATTAATGGGCGCAATCAGCGATCTTCATGCTGCTGATGCGAGATATCACGATGACTGCAGAAAGTCCTTCATGGCACCCCGTTCTGTTTCAGCAGCAGCACACAGTGGCAGAGAAACTCAGGATATTGAGCCAGCTGTCAGTTCTACCATACTATCGATGAAAAACGACATGTTGCACATCTGGAATTCAGTAGAAGTCTACAATATGTACAAGGATCATGGAGGAAAGCTATACTCTCGACGAACCCTGTTATCCAAATTGTTGGATATACTTGGCTCTGAGCTTCTGGTTCTGTCTGGTGAAGGTGTTGCTAGTTTAATCTTGTTTCGCAGCAGAGCGTCTACTGCGATCAACTTTGTAGCATCACATGAAGATGATGCCATTGATGTTTCCATAGAACGATTGCCAAGAAGGTTGCACAGGAATCTAAGCAGTTGTCGTCCGACCCCAATTCCTATCAGACTATAATTAATAGAAATATTGCTAATGAAGCAGTGAGTTCAACTCTTCAATTGCTACTCTCCAAAATATCAGCTAAACTGGACTGCACACTTCCAGGAGCTCTGATCGGAAACATCATAACGAATATGATCACCAATCGACCAACTACACTCCAAATAGCACTGGGAGTTCTAGTCAGTTGTAAAAGCCTCATCGAGCAGTTGTACAACTATCGCGTGACCTGTTCCTATGATGAGTTTCAGCGTTTCAAGGGATCAGCAGCAAAGGCTGCAACTGTTTACTCCAGGATTAGGGGAACTGCCAATGCTGAATGTGGCCTCGTTCAGGTTGTTTCTGACAACTTCGACACAAATATCTCATCCCAGAATGGACTCGTTTCAACACATTCTCTTGCAGTACTACTTACCATAAAAGATCAGGAGATATCTTCCACATCTGAAGATGAAGCCATCATCAGACGATTGACCCACTATGAAATGAAGACACCTGTGACAGAAGACATTTCGGTTCAAAGGTACAAGGGACCTGAGAAACCAGCGATGCCAGTTGAAGAAGCCACACGTGTAGTGTTACCTCTCCATGTATTGGCTCATCAAGCTGTACAACTTCGGAGAGTTCAAGATATGGATTTCTCTTTTCTGAAGCAAATCGCTTCTGATCAGAACACACCAGAGTTTGGTGGCTTTAATACGAAGCTCTGCAGAAAGCAAGGATGATCCATCCAACCTGCAACGAGGGCCATTTATACACTACTCGTAGATATGGATCCAGCTGATCCGGACACGATGTTTACAGCAATGGAGCGAAAACGCTTGACCACAGAGTGTGGACAAACCGTAACCATCTTCATAAATGACCAACAGCTGTATCGAGTGGCCGTTAATGTTAAATGGGTTTATCCTGAGCGATTTACCCAGCTCATACCAAGGCTGGGCGGCATGCGCACCCTTATGAGTTTCCTCGGTTGTGTGGGGAACTTGATGGCTGAAAGTGGGCTGGAAGACGTGATGAAATCGGCCTTTGGAGGTGTTGCTCATATGCTTGGTGGAAAAAAGTTTCCCCAAAACTTCAGGGCCCTGCAATTGGTGACTGAGGAGGTCCTCTGTTCCAGCGTGGCTCAGGCAGAAAGTCATGAAGACTTAATGGACACTTGAAACCAAAGCAACAAAGAGCATGACCACACAACTATGGGTACAGAACCTTGTGAAACCTGTATTCATCATGATGGTGTTTGTTCGTGCTGAGCGTGAAGGAGACTGGCCATTGCATCTTTGGGCTATGAAGGAGATGCTCCCTACTTCTTCGTGGCTGGACATCACAACTATGCTAGATATGGGCTCTACTACCTTCGATCGATGGAAAGGCTTCATTACATGGAGACATTCTGGAAATGTTCTTAAAAGGAGATCACGTGATGCGGCACAAGAAGGGCCTATGGAATGGCATATGGTCGGATATGTACATCGAATCCACGTTCATGCACTATGGTCATGGCATACATGGAATCGTTTGCATTACACTGAAGCCTTCTACACTGAAGAAGTGAGCCTGTAGTATGCACACGTTTAGTCAGATAGTCCACGATCTCACAGACATGTCGGAGGGGCACATAGTCACAGAGATGGCCATTCACAAGGAAGAGAAGCCCTCACGCATACAATCTGATGCAGAGGACCGAGGTTAGATATGGAGAAAACTCCTGTCCTGTATCGACCCACTTGACCCAAACGAACATGCAGACAGAGTTGTCAACATTGTAACTGGCATAATTGGACCGGAGAAGGTGAATGCGCCAAGGGCAGTTGACAATGGCCGAGCACAGATGCATTCGTATGAAGAAAGCTGGCCAGCAGGATTCAACGCTCCCTTATCTAAACAAGTCATAACTATGGCAGTGACACGGAAAGTCATGCATGTGGAATCTACTGAGGTTTGTGATCTAAATCTCATCTACTCCAGGGTCATGGGACTCCAACAAAGTCGAAACATCAAACTATGTGACGTTCTAGAGTACGAGCTTGCACCTGTGCTAACATCGATGTTCGATGAAAAGGGGGAGATGAGAATAGCAAAGACCAAGTCGACATTTAAGAAGAATCTCCAAGTGGAAATCTCAACAAGACTGGGTCCACAACCTGAAGTCACCATCTTAGATGGTTGTGCAATCCTCTGGGTTATTCATTCGCCTAACAGGGGAATTGTGCAAGACTTTGTTGACAATTTCATAAGCTACATCATGGCAAAGGTGGACAAATCAGATGTATATCTGGCATTTGACAGATATCATGATTTCAGCATCAAGAGTGGAACAAGATTAGCAATAGCTGGGCAGCAAGCTTGCAGGCACCACAGGTTGAACCGCCAGACTCCACTGCCTCCACAGCTGGTGGTTCTGTCAGTAACTGAGAACAACGTTCAGCTGATAGAACTGATTTGCCAGAATTTGATTGACGTTAGTCAACAGAGAAAGCAGAGCCAACACAGGCTCGTCATTATGGGACAGGAGTCTACCCCAGTGGAAATACACCACGGAACCCAAAGGTGTCGCACTGATTTGAAAATGACGCAGGAGGAGGCAGATTTCATCATGATTCAGCAAGTCGCTAAAGTTGCCGAAGATGGTGCAAAATGCATCACAGTCATCTGTGATGATACTGATGTGTTCATCTTGCTTGTGTATCACTTTGCAGAACTTCATCTGCAATGCTGCGTAACAATGGAAACAACATGTCCTGGCCAATCGTTGTTCAACATTGGGGCCACTGCCAGAAAGCATGCCGGGATGGTGCAAGACCTACTAGCTTTACACGCACTGAAAGGTTGCGACACCGTTGCCCAGATGTATGGTAGAGGTAAACTGACTGGCAAGAAGACACTCGTAGCAGGCCATTCACTTCAAAAACTTGGGAATGTGGATGCATCTATTGACGATGTCATCGCCGAAGCCACTGTGTTCATGGCTGTTTGCTATGGTAGCAAGGAGAGAAGCAACATGTCTGATGTTCACAAAGAGGTGTGGTCTATGAATATAGCGAAACCAAATGCCATCAAAGCACCAGACCTAAAGGCTCTGCCACCAACTACAGAGTCCTTTGAACAAAACATGTGACGCGCTCATATCCAGACAGCAATATGGAAGTCAGCTGCTGAGCTGCAGCCACCAACTTTGGATCCCACTCAGTACGGATGGAAACGTGATGAGGCATCAAGATCATTACTTCCAATTATGCTGCCGCCCAACGTCGCTCTTGCACCACCAGAGATCTTGGAGCTAATACGATGTTGATGTTCCTCCGACAAGCAATGCTACACAGCTCAATGCCGCTGCACAGCAGCCAAGTTACCGTGCACAGTTTTCTGTGCATGCCATGGAGATACTGGCTGCAGGAATGAGCGCACTAAGACAGCTGCTGCATTTGCCCTTGATGATGACGACTCTGACACTGAATGAGGCACCAAGCACTGAAGTAGCCTTCATAAGGTTTACAAACTTGTCATATATATATATATATATATATATATATATATATATATATATATATATATATATATATATATGTATATCTATATATCTATATATCTATATGAACATTTGATTTACACAGGAATGTCTTCTTTGTTCATGTTATTAGCTGTTTTCATTGCATACTGTCGAATTGTTGAATCTGTATGAATCATAGTGATCTATATTCACAGAGACCGAAGTGTTTCTTTTTCTATGTATATGTCTATTTATCTACATTTCCAATAATGGCGACTGCTAATTTGCATATTAATGAGCTAAATTTAAATGTTATTGAATTGTAAGTGGGTTTATCATGACCAGTGACCCTAAAAACATGGGTGTAGACACCTCAACCAGGCTATTTGGATGCTTACTTTTGGAGATATTAAGAAAAATAGTAATTTCGAGAATGGCCACCGCTAATTTGCATATTAATGGATTTCCCCAAAAATTCTCAAGGGTGCCAGAGTGGCATCAATCGGAATATTCATTCAGATGGTCTGGTGATCATAAAAATGCAGAAAAACATTGTGCGGACCCTAATGCACGCTTTTCTGGCCAACACTCGGACTATTAGGGTGGTGCCTTGGTATCCTGAGTTCAAGCCCTATTGGCTGCTAAATTAACACCAGGGGGTTGACTCAGCCTGTCATCCTTCTGAGGTCGGTGAAACGAGTACCAGTGTAGCAGCCAAATGGCTGCACACGAAGGGAAAGGATATTGATGGATTGATTGAATCTGGTATTGGTGTGGTGCAGGCATGATGGGCTGAATGGCCTCTTCTTGTGCAGAAATTCCTTGTAAAAAAAATTCAAACATGTCTTTCTCCCCTTTTCTGGTCTCGAAGGCACTGGCTGTTACCAGAAAGACTCGATCTTCCAAAATGTGAGCGTGACCAAGGATTATGGCCGGAAGTTTACAAACAATTTGGTGTTTTTTGTGAGCCTCATCTGCCTTGGAGATACCTCACCAGATGCATCCTGCACCCAGGCAGGGAAAATGAGTTATGCTCAAGAGCCATTCCTAAAGGACCAAACCCATGTTGATTCATCCTTTTTGCCTGCCTTTCATCAAAACTTTTTAAAAAATACTTGGCAAGCCTTCACAGTTCTCCATGACCATAGCACATATGATCGGCCTATGTTCCTCAACAAATTACTGCACTATAATATGCTTTTTCAAGGTTTTGGGGATGATAGAGTTTTTACTCAGCAATTTATAACTGCCTGTGTCGAAAGTCTGCCAAATTAAAAACAATCTGAGTGATAGCTCGGGCAGCTAAGTGTTTCGGCCCTTAAGGCCCGGTCACACCTTGACGTTTTAGCCAGCGATGGCAACGTATTAAAATTTATGTAAAACGCTGGCTGACGTTGAACTTTTGATGTTTTTTTTTTAAAGATTCGTACGTATTCATAGCGACTTGGTCTTATGTATAACGCTTTGGTAATGGACATAGAACGTTTCATTGTGTTATAGATAACTTATACCAACGAATGCTGAACCTGTTGTCGGCCTACACAACTGATGCCCAACGATAGTCTAACTTAGGCATAGCGCGTTGCACGCATTGACGACGATGTCGTGACGTAGCCTATTAAAAGGCTGACGCACAACGATTCGAATCATAACTGCCGTAGAAATGGAAGTGACAACATCGCGGTCACACCTTGGCGATCTTGCCAGCGTATGCCGACCT
>BROF01003522.1:8307-31778 GCA_024346535.1 Eptatretus burgeri | reverse complement strand
GTGCTCTCAATGTTATCAAAACTTACCCATAACGTATTCAACGTGTGCCAGCGTTTTAGAAAAAAAATTCAAAAATCGGCATACGTTGGCTAAAACGTCAAGGTGTGACCGGGCCTTTACCTCAAATACCGACATGAGATCTTGCTGGAGAATTGATTGGTTGTTGCAATCAGTGTTCCGGACTTACCGTATGTTCCAAGAAAAGTGAAATCCTCCCATGCCTCCTTCCGAGTCCCATTTGCTCTCTGGTCTTACCCCCTTCCCCAATCTGCAAATACCTAGCTCTCTGGAACCCATGAGATTGAGAAGTTCTCTTCACCTTTCTGGCAGTAACCACAAAACTGTATATTTATTTTGCTTAAAAGCAACTTTTCCTTGATTGAAACTTTGCTCCATGCTTATATTAAGTGTAGACGTTTCGTCTCTCTCTCTCTCTCTCTCTCTCTCTCTCTCTCTCTCTATCTTTTTTTTATTTTTTATTTTTTATTTTTATTTTTTTTCTTCTTCTGTCGAAAACGTTGTTTGCACTCACCTTTCCTTTGTCTTTCATTTCCCAACCTTCATTTATTGTCCAAGTGGCCCGCCTAACTTCCAAACAGTGAGTTTTGTGACTTTCTTTTTTAAACTTGATGCTCAAGTCAAACTTGGGATATATAAGACAAGGAAGTGATGTGTACGGAAGGATGTTATCGTGCTGATGTCTCAGTAATGTTCAGAGCTGTTTGTGTGAGCCGGATAAGTTTCAAATTTTCCTATCACTCTCAGTGAATCACTTTCACCTTTCACCTATCACCAATTCACTATCACATTCACCTATAAGTGAAAAAGAGAGAGAATGGGGGGCGGGGGGGAATGGGACACCAACAGCAGGGTTCAGGGACTCAATGTTCTCAACAAAATTGTCTTCATCTCTCTTCTTCTGTCTGCAATATTTATTGCCTCTTCTGACAGCCATTTAGCTTCTTTTTTCTACTTACTTTTGGAATATTGTTCATTGCCTCTTATTTTACAATGTCTTCAACCTCATGCCGCAATTAGTGTGACACTCTGTCACCAAAGTCCAGCTCGGGAAAACGTTTTTTTTTTTTTAACCTTGTAGTGTGTTGGCAAATTTCATATAGTCCTTCTCAACCTTCTATTGATTTGAATGTAGTCGATCTGATTTCTTTTGTTGCCCATTAGGTGAAGTCCATGTGTGCAGTCTGTGTTTGGTTTGTTTGAACCATGTGTTTGCAATTACGAGCTCATGATCCACAAAGAACTCCAGCATTCACTCCCTTGGCTCATTTTGGATACCAAGTCTGTACTTTCCTGCATCCCTGTTGCTCCTGATTCTCTATTTTTTTTTTTTTTGCATTTCAATCTCTCATAATAATTTAAACATCTCCTTTAGGAACCTGTTCTACCAGTTCCTGCAACTTTCCACAAAACTCCTTCATATTTTCCTCATTTGCTGTAGAAGTTGGAGTATATATCTGAATGATGGTGGTGTTCACTGGATGTCCTTTCAACCTCAATGATATTAAACTATCATTGACTTATCCCCAAAATTTCATATCTTGTCCTCTCCAATTCTTTTAAGTACAGCAAGCCTTTATTGTGAGATTGGCTGGCTTAATATCTTAGGGTCTTGAGTTTGAGCCCCTGTCAGGCTGTTCAAGTAACACCAGGTGGGGTTGACTCAGCCTGTCATCCTTCTGTGGTCAGTGAAATGAGTACCAATTTAGGCTGGTGTTGGCTCAGTGGTTAGGGTGGTGGCTTGGGTTCCAAGGGTCCTGAGTTCAAGCCCCATCGACCGCTGAATTAATACACCAGGGGGTTGACTCAGCCTGTCATCCTTTTGAGGTCGGCGAAATGAGTACCAGTTCCACTGTGTGTACTGGTAGAGAGGCACTGCATCATTGACACAGTCGCGCTTTAAGAAATGATAGCTACCCCGGCAGCTGAGCTGCCATACGACCATCACCAGTACCAGTGTACTGGTAATAGAGGGCACTGCATCAGCATCACAGCTGCTGCTCCCACAAAAAATGATGCAACCAGCACCAACAGGCTGCACACGAGAGCTAGTTAGCTTTAGTACATCTACCTTCCCCTGATTCGTTGACTTTAAATGCCATGTCCCAATTTTATGAATGTTTGTGAAGCTCAGAGTTGAATTTTCAGTTCTGGTGATTTCAGTAACTAAATTAACTTGCAGGTTTGATTCATTTTGGTGCAGTTTCCTCCTCCTCCCCACACCACCAACAGGTCCCTTCTGTCTCAGATCGTCTCCTTGTCAGCAATACCTTGTTCGGGTATTTATATGAGCGGGGTTGGAATGCCACTGTTGTGTGTCGAATTCTCCCCAGTTTGAAACTCTACAGCCATCTATTTGAGATGGGGTCACCCAAGAACACTGCTAAGCCCATAGACCAGCTGGGAACACCAGTTTCTGTTGATTTGTATTTTGGAAGACCAAAAGTCATTCAGATCCTTTATGGGTGAGTGACAATGGAGTTATCAGTGTTTCAAAGCAGTGATTTGGGGTTGTCAAAAAGAAGATTTAAAATTTTCAAAACCTGGTTGGCACATCCAGACGGTTGAAGTGCTGAAACCGCAATCTTGTTAGTATCCCTTGGGCTTAATTATCAATTATGCCTCTGAGGAAGGCTTTCTTACCCAGCAGTCTGAGTTTTTTGGTGGGTCAATGTTCAGGTTCATTTGAATATTTAGGATTTCCTTTTGCGATTCAGCCATCGTTCTCCGTTTTTGTTGCATCGCCAGGAAAGGAAATTGCTCACTACGAATTTGGATTACTGCATTGTCTCACCGTAGCCATTGGTTAATACACTGATGTCTGTGATTGAGCGAGCAAGCGCAGATATTTTCAAAAAGCATCTCTAAAGGAGGGTAATGTAAGTAGCAATGTAAAGTTTCCAAAATGAGCAACGTCTTGGAGACAAATGCAAGCAAAACCTCAGTGATTAATTGTGATGGTCTGAGAAGCTGAAAGGAGAGAATCCTGCAATCAGACAAACATTCATAACAAGAAAAAGAACAATCAGAGATTGCAGACCCTCACCAGGACTTGTTTCGTGTGATGTATTTTGTTTGGCATTTACGTACTGGTGTGTTATGGAATTAATAACAAACATAATTATAACTGCCATTTTATAACTGCTGGCAGTGATGATCGGGTACCAAGACGTCCCGCTTTGATCGGACACCTGACCCTGACACATGACGTTTTAAAAAAATATTATTATGCAATTGTATTCAGAATGGGATTAAAATAAATTCAATTCAAACCAAATGGAAGACCAAATAGGTACCAGTCCTGCATTGGAGTCATCAGAAGGAACATGAACAAGCAAAATAGCAAAGATGAAGTCATCAGGTGGAACCTGGATAGGATTCGCATTTCAGCTGCTACTTCTCTATCCTCAAACCCATACAGGGTATAACTAAAATAACTAGACAGGGTATATAAAAATAAAATAACTAAAATCAAAGAAAAAAATAAAAAAAATAACCCAGATCAAAAATTTTAATTCTAGCTGCTGGACCATGTGTCCGATAAAGTGTAAGTTTAAAATTTGTATTCCAAATCACAACTAGATCATAATTGTGAAGTTTCACGTCGATTGATTTATTATTATTATTTTTTGTACACATTGTCGAGGCTCGTATGAGAGCTAATACACAATGCACAATAAGGGGGGCAGGACACAAGAGGGGCGGGAGAAGAAAGGACAAAACAGTGAGGAACAGAGACATTAGGAGATCTGTGGAAGGGAGAGGGATGGGGCGGGGAACACGGGGTATACAAGATGGACATTACAGGGACTTTCAGGAAGGAAAGCAGGGGAATTTGAAGGAGGTTGTTTTGTGGTGGATTAACAGGGGTAGAAAAGATCAAGGTTTGGATGGGGGAAGATAAGAGGTGGTGGTGAACAGCTGTTTTGAAGGCCTGGAGGGGAGAATGGGATTGAACAGAGTGAGGGAGTTTATTCCAAAGGTGGGAAAAGAGGAATTTAAGAGTGAAGGTGAGCAGTGATTCGTCATTTTGGTAGTTTTACCACAAGGGGTTTGCTGGCAGACATTGAATGACCTGCGGAAATATTGGGGGGACATATCGCAGACAGAGCAGGGTGGGGGGCGAGACCAGAGAAGAGATGGTACAAGACAGAAAGACCAGGCCTGCCTGCGGTGGGAGAGTTGGAGACCGAAAGACTCAGCCTCACCGCGGGAGATACCAATGATCTTAAATGCCTTAGTTTCCACAGCGTGAAGCCGAGAAAGTTTAGAGGCAGGAGCAGTACTCCATCAGGCTGCAGATGAAAGCTTTGTATGTGATCAAGAGCTCAGTTGGGCTGAGGAAGGACTTTGCACGACGGAGGATTCCCAGTCAATGACTGCCTTTGGAGGCCAGGTTGTAAATGTGGCTTTCCCAGGAAAGATCATTGCAGATTGTGAGACCCAGAAGTATGAATGAAAGACTTCTTCCAGAGGATTGTTGAGAAAGTCGATGGGCGGGGGGCGGGGGAGGGAGAGGGTTCCAAACGGTCCTTTTGGAGAGACATAGTGAGAGTGAGATTTTTCAGGATTGAAAGACATGTTCCATGTGTTGGACCACTTTGTAATTTTATCCAGATCTGCAGTGAGCAAAGAGGCTCAAACAGGAGCACCAGAGATGCTTGCCTGTTTGAGGGATGACAGCTGGTATGGCAGAGGGCGGAGTCATCAGCAAAGAGATTAAGCGCATAAGCCTGGTGTTGGCTTCAGGGTTAGGGTGGTGGGCTTGGGATCCTAGGATCCTGAGTTCATAATCCCACTCAGATGTTGAATTAATACCAGGTGGGGTTGACTCTGCCTGTTATCCTTCTCAAGTCAGAAAAATGAGTACCAGCTTTCTGGTATACTGTGTTAGAGTGGTGACCAATCCAGGATTGTGCCCAATAGCCAAGGAGACTGCTTAGGCAGCACAAACGCTCTGCACAGAGTATGGTCCCAATGGATGGGTGGATTAAGTGGTTTCAGAGAAAACATTATTTCATACTTTTCTTAAATCCAATATGGCCCAAACCATGTGACATCAGTTATTCCTTTACAAACTTGTATCCACATGCCTTGGGAAATAGTTGTGTGAAGTTTCCCCTTGATCTGTCCAGCCGTTCTGGAGAAGATTTTTTTATATGTTTTAGGGTAAATCCAACATGACTGCCAAAACATGTTACCTATGACATCATATGTATGAACCTTTTGTTATTCGTGGATAGGTGGTCACACGTGTAAAGTTTTACCTCGATCTGTTCAGCCATTTCAGAAAAGAAGATTTTTGAAGGTTTTTTTTTTTAAACAATATCGCTATCGAATCACGTAACCGATAAATAATGTCATCGAGATATTTTGTGGACTATTTTATCCCTCGATGACCCTCAAAAATTTTCATAATGATCGGGTGTAGTATTTTACATATGCAATTATGATGTCATAACGAAGGCACCTATGACGTCATAAAAATCACTCCCATTCCCCATGAGGAGTACTTGCTATGTGCCGAGTTTCAATTTTTTCCTTGATGTGGTTTCAGGAATACAGAGGTCCAAATTTTTTGCCATTTTTCCAATATGGCTGCCACACCATGAGACATATGACGTCATAATTATCATTAAAACATTCTGCATAAGTAGTCGAACCAATGTTGAAAATTTCCTCTCAATCCGACAAGCGGTTGTGGAGAAAAACACGAAAATTCTGTGTGGACAAACAAACAAAGACCCAAATGCAATCCCCTCTCCTTCGGCAAGGGTAAAAAGCGTGTTCACATAAAACTGATCAAGCTTAGCCAAAGACACCTGGTTGTTGTAAACCTTGCACCAGGTAAATTGATGGCTGCTTGAGTTTTTCAAAAGCCATTGGTCTCCGAGCCTAAAATTCCTCACGAGATCACAAAGTAGCTTCACTGGTCCAGGATGAGATTTCCCTCCATTACAATCTCGATTCGGATGTAAAGTGTCATTGAAATCACCCCCTATTACAATGTACCTGTGCTGATTAATTCACCTGAGATATGCTGCCAACCTGGCATCAAAGACATGTTGGTCTATGCTGTTCGAAGGAGCATTGCCATTTAGAAAAGTGAATTTAATATTGCTGCTGACAAATTCCATGGAGGCTAGGTGACCAGCAATGATATTTTGAAAAGAGGTCTGTGATGGGCAGACATGAGAGTTAAGTAAAAATGTAACTCCTGCAGTGTAAGAATTTGAGTTGTTAAAAAAAAAAAACCCAGTTCTGCACATCATACAGTTCGATGGAATGGGTTCCCTGGAAAAAAAAATGATAAAAGGCATCCAATTCTTTCTGGGTAACAAGATTGACGACCTGAAATTTCCTAACTGGCTCTAACCACCATGAATGTTAAGGTTACATAAACTAACCATAATAGTGTAAGTGAGAAAGACAAAGATGACTGGATTATCACTTCAATTCCTCCTTGATTACCTTAATGACATTTTTTTTTCCAGTCTACTGCACTGGGAGTCAGGAAACTGAAAGTCATTTGGCTTGCAGATGATGTTCTGTCCTGTATCAATAAATGCATGGATCTTTAAGTCAGAAATGGATAAGTCAGAAAAGTGATCTTTTATTTCTACATGTCTTTTCCTTGAGGTCTGGTTGAGGAATTGTGAACTTGAACTGGTAAAAATGTTTAAATCACCAGTTTTTGGGATTTAATGTTGGAGTTTCTGTCTTTGGTGAGGGGTTCAAACAGAATCTCTGGGAACACAGAGGGAGAGGGAAGCAGATGAAGTTGAAATTGCAACATTCGGTGAAATGGGATTCTACTATGTTCAGGTATGCCTTCAAATGTGGAGGACTCGTCAGCCATTGTGGTTGATGAGTTATCAGCAGGTATGTTAGGGCACTGGAAGTAAAATCATTGCTCATCCCTTTCGACCCTTCAGAGGAGTCTCCATGCAAATCATTGCCATTCAGGTGAGAAGGGATCAAGGATACTTTGTCCTTAAGGTTCTCTGAAGATGGGACACACTTACTTACTCTCTGATACACTTGGAAAACCAGTTTCTGTAGAAGGCAAAGGGTCTGCATCTTCACATGGTAGTGATTTGCATCAATTACTCATGTGTGCAGAAATAGTTGCAGGCAAAGCTATGCCCAATATTGTGGGCTCCTTTTTTGAGTGGTGTTCTGGACAGACGGAAGGATGGACGGAATAACTGATGATCCCAAAATAGGCCACTACTGGGCTGATGCTCAGTTGGAGGCTTAAAAGGTGAAAGAAAACAAGTAAGTTTCGATATCTGTGATCACAAAGTGATCACCAAGGAAAAGCCTCCCCTGGCTTACCCTTGGCGATTGCCTATGACCTACCCTTGGTCCACAATCCAATGATGGCCATATTTTTTTTCAGAACGCCATACAACCTTATCCTTCAACATTTAGGGATAGAGTGTAAATTAAGAGAATGTGTCCCCATCTACAATCTATCCATAAAACCCAACATCATGAAAATTGGAGAAAAATTATTAAAGTTATGATCAAAAAGGTGTTTTTTTTATTAATTAGGTCCCAATCTGAAAAAAAGAGTTTTTGTGAATTAAGTCATGGACACTAATCAAATATCAGGTACACACTATCAGTCCAGGTCTACTCTTATGTTGCAAGAACACCTTGGAAGGTCAAGAAGTCTTTGATATTCTGCATTGACAAAATTGAGTGATGACAAAAAAAAAACAACACGTTTTTTTCAGACTGCCAATTGACCTTGACCTTTAACTCAGAGGGATATGATGTAAATTAAGCATAAATGTACCTTGCTCTCGGCTATCTAGAGAGGGTAATTTTGTTCCAATTGGACAAACTTTAGTCGAGTTATGGTGAAAATGTCAAAATGTCCATCATTGGGTCATGACCTTAAAAGATTAGGTCAAGCTCAATAAAAGTATGTCAACCCTGTACACTGTTCATTCCCAGTTCTGATGCAAAATTTTGTTCCCAAAGTCCCAGCCTGATCTGAGATACAGCTCGGATATTGGCAGAAAAAGGGAGAAAAACCTAAATGGTGGTTTTTTAATCCGAGGAAGCTTGGTGTTGACTTATCGGTTCAGGTTGTTGGCTTAAGATGTTCAGGTCTTGAGTTTGAGCTCCTGTTGTTTCGTTAAATAACACCAGGTGAGTTGACTCAGTCTGTCATCCTTCCGAGGTCATCAAAATGAGTCCCAGCTTACTGGGAACAGGGGCCATTGCATCAGCAGCACAGCCGTGCTCCCAGCAATGAGGCAAAATTCCATTTCCGAAAGTCCCTGCCGGCTTGGAGATAAATCTCGGAAACTGATACTGCTCAGAAATTGGGAGTAAAAAAAAAAAAAATTGTAAATGGTGGTTTAGTACTTCTAGAGGTTTCAGAAACACTGGTATCATTAAAAAGTGGGTGCACTAATTGTCGAAACAAACCCTACAACAGCAACAAGGCTTCCCCTATCCTACAGGGGGAGGCTTAAATCCAAAGTGCAAGAGCAGGGTGGGGTGAGAGAGACTGTAAGACTGTTTCATCTTTTATCAGAGAAATACAAGAGATAGCCACAAAAGCAGCCGAAAGGGGTATATAGCCCCAACAGATAGAAATAAAAAAGTGAAAACAGAACAATTAAATATACACATCTGGATTAGTTTTACAGTCTCTGGATTTAGTTCCTCATTAGCCCAATTTCCAGCCAGAAGAAAGCTGTCAGCTCACTACCAAATTACTAACACACCATCAACCACAGTGCACAGTGAATATGCCACCCATGTGAGTTCAAACTCTGGCAGCTTTCCTCTATGTTATAAAAACAAAACTCGAGTTTAATTTGAACAACAACCAGGCTCTTAAATGGCAACAACAAATTACAATTCCACCCAGATCTCCCTGACAGTTTAGCTTTCTGGATTTTATAAATAACCTTCTTTGCCTGTGTGGATAAATAATTAGGCAGTAATGCTTCTTTACATAGTCAAAATGTCCACAATAAAATTTAAAAATTAGAATTTTTTTTTTTGGGAACGCTTCCTGAAAAACGTCCAGAATAAATTTTAAAAATGAAGCAAACTTGCTGTAAAATTTTGTTCAACAATTGAAACATGGCGGTTCAGCACCTGCACTTCATTAAATCATCCCGCTCTCACACAAATCTCCTATTAACCTTTACAAGTAGGATCAGTTCGTTCATAACTTTCAATATTGAATTGATCTGATCGCACAATAAATTAATGTCGGAAATGTACCGACAGCCGAGACGAAACTTTTTCGATACGTTCAACAAATACCGATGGTACAGCCTGTCAAAGGCATTTTCCTGGTCAAGAAAAACTAAACCCATTTCCTAATTCTCTCTTTTACAAAAATCCCATAAATCCAGATCAAGAAAATATTTTCGTGAAACCGACTGCATTTCACACAATGACATTGGTCCCAAAGTATCAGATCTTCTCAAGCAGATGATAAACGTCATACCAGAAGTTTTGCAAATATTTTGTAATCAACTGTCAAAGGAGAAACAGACCACCACATTGTAATAAGCTGTAGATCTCCTTTCTGTAAGAGCATTACCACATTTTCTACTTTTCTCCAACATCACAAGCAGAAACAGACCTACACTAGATCAGAAAGTCTGGTAGAGCTCGACTGGGAGACTGTCCAGCCCTGGTGCTGTTCCGATAGGAAGTCATACTCATGCTTGCTCAAGTTCATCCAGAGTCAAACGAGTGGTAAGCTTTCCCTTTTTCTCACTATTTAGCTGAGGCAGCTCATCTGTAAGAAACTCCATTGTGCTCTCCTGCACCTCTTCATTGGCAAAAAGTCTGGTAAAGTGTTCAGAGATAAGCTCCTTTATCTCCCTTTGGGAAGCCTCACCCTGCCACCCATCCTCCCTCACCCCTCTATCCTCCCCCCTCCACCTCCACTCTCTGGCAGTTTCAGACCTCCATCTGCTTCTGTAGCGCTGATTCCACTTCCAAATAAAAAAAATACTTTGTCGATATATCTAATTTGTCGATCCAATATCCATTCTGAGCCTAAGAAAAACACCCACAGCCTTGTAATTAACAATATCTTTCAGGAGTGACAACTTCTCCACTGCTCGTTTACTTTTCCAAGCATACAGTTGTTTTTATGAAAATCTGCAATCTCCTTTTTCAGGATATGTTTCTCTATTCTTCCATGCCATCCTACTAAACATTTCAAATTGTTGGCAGAACACTGCAATTTGCGACTTTGAACTTTGTCCTGGATATGAAGAACCTCCAAGTGCGCAGATTTAAAAGTCTTTTTCTCTGGTGAATAATTTCTCACCAAAACACCTAAAATGCTTCCTGCTTAATTTCCAATAAGAACTCTCCCTTTCTGTTGGGACAATACTCTGAAGCTTAGAAAAACTAAGCAGTGGTTAGAAAACCCAGATGGAACAAAATAGGGGAGTATCTACAGACGGTATCCGTGCACCCCCCCCCCCAAGACTCCACCAAACCAACTTTTTTATCTTCCTTTTATGGTTCTATTACACATTTTAGATGTTAACAAGAAATATTACCCGGCACTCTGGCGATATTCAATATGGCGTCCAAAATGGGTAAAATCACAGAATACGGTATATAAACATCTGAAAAATGCGGCAAATTGGAAAAATAATCATTGGGATTTGGTTCCTGATCATTAGTTACTAGTTTCTGATAATTGGCTATTTACTGCTTTCTGCATTTTGGGTGGTGTTGGGCTTCTGCTGCAAACAAATCAAATCCTCAGATTTGCCTTAAGAGCCACTCATGATTGTTCTCTTCTGCTATTTGCAGCACTTTCTGCCATCCATCATGTTCAAATGAAGAGGTGCCTTCCTTTGTATCGATGCCTGCCTTTTTCACATGGATTCGGCCTTCAGTATTGCAGAAAATATAATCAGGTTCAAAAATGATCTTTTCTGATGCTTTTCTTGCACTTTACCCTTCCTTCTTGGCTGGTAGATGGTCCAGGAGCTTCAGGATCGTGAGATGGTTTACTAGCTGTTAACCTTTGTAGGTTCAGGGTAAATCTTTGGTAACATCCTCAGTGATAGCCCTCGTTCTCCTGGATCTCATCAAGAATGCCTTGAGAGATATCTGTCATTCGATATGAAGAACCTGGTGGTTCAGCTAAGCGACAATCCCATATATTTTTGAGAAGTGGCAATCTATCATTTTGATTCGTCAGATCTCAAAAATATGTGAACGATCCATGCTTTATTCCAGACATATGAATGACACAATGTTCCCATTTGCGTTTTCTTTCCATTTCAACAACTTTCTTTTGACAATTACTTTAAACTATTTCTTGCTTCTCTGACATCTTGACTTGTGATCTTGATCTTGACTAGCTACGGTTGAGCTAAGCTAATTAATCTAACCTGGAAAGAGAAAAAAATACACATAAAAAGATTAGTACACATAATACTTGAGTGTATGTAAATATTCAAAGTGCATCGGGGTGTGTATAGGGGTGTGTTTGTATGGGTGGGGGTGCGTGGGTGTGTGTTTTCTGGCTTTCAAATTGTCCGCCATTTTCAATTCCAAGTCCGATAACAATAATAAACATCCTTGATAAGAATTACAAGACGAATATTCCATGGTTCTGTCCCTCTATTATTATTACATAAATGATTATTTGAAGCTGACATTTGATATTTACTTTGATTTTCCCATTTTAAAACCATTTTGAACTCCATCTTGGATTTTATGGATGGCAACAAAACATAAATCACCACATAGGCCTATTAGTTTCTAATAATCAGGAACATATATTACAATGAATCCAAATATTAATTTACTGTATATTATTCTTAGTTTCAGTCTGTTATATTCAATTTTCTATGATTTTTGCCTATCGTGGTGGCCATTTTGGATGCCATCTTGGAATTTAAGTATTGCAACAAAATTCAATCACTAGGTATTAGTTACTAATGATGAGAAACACATTATTCCAATGAATAATTTACCTTTTTGTCACAGTTTTTGGCTGTTATATATAATTTTCTATGATTTTACATATTTTGGCGGCCATTTTGGACACCATCTTGGATTTATTTTAAAAGGCAACAAAGCCCAATTATCAGAAACTAGTAACTAATGATCAGGAACCAAATCACAATGATTATTTTTTGAATTTGCCACATTTTTGAGATGTTATATACCGTATTCTATGATTTTACCCATTTTGGACGCCATCTTGAATATTGCTAGAATGCAGGGGAATTTTTTTTGTTTACATCTCAAATGTGTAATAGGACCATAAAAAGAAGCTAAAAAAATTGGTTTGGTTGAGTCCTGGGGGGCGGGGGGGTGCACGGATACCCTCCGAAGATACTTGACTAATATCTGTTCCGAGAGATTCAGCACGATTGCCATCCAACACACGATTTAACGTGCAATTGAAATCCCCTCACCCCTACTATAATGAAATCTTGGGATCCAAAATTCCTTATCAGTTCAGCCAATGAAGTAGCTAAATATCACTATACACCACGGATGATATTCGAAGGACAGAATGCAAAAGTGAAGCAATCCCTGAATTATGTGACTTTTTCACAAAATAAAAGGCACCCTTTTAACAACTGCATCCAAACTGCATGAGAATTCTGGTATTCTGAGTTGCCTGAAGCAGAACAATTGCCAACTTCATTTTTTTTTTACCAAAGACTTAACCTGGAGTTTATACTTGAAGGCTACACCTCCATTGATGTTTAAACTCCCCATTTTCACTTCAAACAGAAGGAGAAATAACTCAGCTCTTGAATTCCTCATGGGCTTTCCTCAACCAACTTTTAAACGGTGTTTGTGTGCTTCCTTAAAAATGAGTTATCTGGACTCAGTAATTCCCTTAATCTGACCAATAACACCTGGAAGATCTTATGTTATGCTTTCAGTGTGATTCCATTAAAAAGGCCATTTGCTCATCATCTAATGGAATGACTTTCACCTCATTGGTTGAAAAAGGTACCGCCTAAATCTCATCCACCTCTGATTCTGCCAAGGTACAATCACCCTTTCACCCTGACATATCACAAGACCCCTATTTTTTGGCCGAATCCTGAACCTCATCACTGTTCACACCACCAGCTCCAAAACTATCAGTTCTGGCACACAGAGAGGTTGACTATCCAGGCTAACATTACCTCTACTTGACCCAGAATCCTGCACAGGTGGTTCATCTGCCATGGGTCCCACCCCTTTAAGCTCATCTGCAGACTCACCACAACCTTTAGAGATAACAATCTGCTCCCACAGACCTCCTGCATGACTCGAGCCATGAATATCGCTCGCTCGGAAATTCATGACCTATTTCTCATATTTGACTTCATTCTCACTTTCTGCCTGTTCCTCTATAATATTAGTATTGTCACTTATAAGACTCAGTTGTATACAGCTTATACAACTTGTACCTGTTGCTGTGTTTGAGCCTTGGGAGTAACTGATGAAATCTATCTATCCAAGTTCTTCCCGATATCTTTGTTCTTTGTTCCTCTCACATTCCTTTCTGGTTTTTTTTTCACAATTCTCTTTATTCATTATAATTCTTGCTTTTATTTTCCTTCATCTCTTTTACTCTTTATTTCTCTCTTTATTTGTCTAACTTTCTGAGGAAAAGTGAATTCTTGCAGAAAATTTTCTGTAAGGCTCATTTGGCTCCACCTGGATGGGTTTGAGGATTGTGGAGTAGCGGCTGAAACCCGAATCCTATCCAGGTTCCTCCTGATGACTCCATCTTTGCTCTTCACTTCTTCAGGTTTCTTTTGATGATTCCAATGCGGTATTTGGTTTTCCATTTGATTGAGGTAGCACCAGAAAAACAGTCGGAGTTACAATTGCCACGTTTTGCCCAGCCAGTGGAGCATCTGAGACCCACCTTACAGCCTTATGTTCCTTGCTTTTCAGGCAGAAATGCTTCATATGTCCAAAATACCAAACGGAAGGCATTTGAGTATATCTGTTATGGCATATACTTGGTCATCACACCTATTTAACATAAACTTTAATGTCAGGTTCAACACCTCATTACAATTCCGAAGCATCATGTACATTTGATCCTATGAAAGGGCATTACTTGCTTTGCATCATCATGTTTAATTCGGAACGGAATCATTAACAATTGAGAAAAGATTGTTCCATACTTTTCCAGCGCATCAGTAATCAATCCACCTTTCTAAAAAGGACAAACATTCGAAATAACCACTTCAAAAGCAAGGGTGTTCAAAGGGTACACCATTAAAAAAAACCCTGAATTCAACACGAACCGCTGCTCAAATACATGAGTAATCAAAGCTTCGCTTGAAACAAAAATAACAACCCATTTATTCATCCGTGACACAGCACAGACATTTTTAATACCAACGAGAATGAAGTGGTTGGCACATCATCGCAAATCCCCACGCTTCCCACATAGAGCAAAGTTAAAAGATAGCAAAAAGTTCCACCAGGAATGACATAATACCTAATTTTGAGTTAAAAGTTTTTTTTCTGTTTGACCCCTGTGATCCTAAGTCCCTACTCCCTGGGGCATGAACCCGGGGGTCAAATCCCAAAAAACATTACATATTTCATGAAATTCCCAATGTTGATTGCACACAAAAAGTTTCATTTTAAAATATTCCTGGAATTTCATTTTTCAGTATTTGACCTTTTGACCATGACACAGGGGGTGGGGCCAAAACTGATACTACTCCAAAACATTATTATCATGTGTCGATCATAACCACCAAGTTTGTTGAATTTCTGCCCAACCGTTTAGGTGGAGATAGTGTGACGGACAGGCAGACAGACAAATGGATAGACAGACAGACGGAGCCAAATACAATGCCCCCCTTTTTTGTAAAAAGCATGGGGATAATCATATCACCGATATGTAACACAATACTCTCAATGGAAATGCCTTCTGGAGGAGTGCAGGCTAAACCATGCTTACGAGTGAGTTCCTCAATCGCAACGCAACGGCTTGTCTGCACCACCACCATGACTCAGGTAAATGGAGGTACCCACTGGATTTACTAGATGTAGATTTATAAAACGATACTTATTTGCCCTTCATCACAATGACTAGAACTCTGACGTATGGGTGTACTTCAAGGAATGGTTGCACAAGTGATTCTCAAGTGCAGTCTTAAACTGGGTTTAGAGTGATTGACTCAATTACATAACTGGGGAGAGAATTCCAGTTATTATTACTCCTGGCACAAAAGACACCCTCTCCAATTTTCATTCGAAAATGCAACTTTTCCAGCTTGAGTGAATGACCTCTTTTCCCGAATGACTCATCTGATGTAAAAAACAAATAAACAAACAAATAAAATGGTTATCGTCTTTGTTATCCAGCCCTTGGAATATCTTGAAAATCTGGCTCACCTCCACTCTCGATCGTATAATATATATATATATATATATATATATATATATATATATATATATATATATATATATATATATATATATATATATATATACTAGAATGGCTCAACGGAGTTCTGGGACAAATCTTCAATGCAGCTGTTCACCATCATCTCAAATTATCCCCTACCACAAGCTTCTAGACCCCTGTTAACCCCCCCCCCCAGCTCTTTCTAAATTTCCAGTTTTTCCTTCCTGAGAGCTTGCTTCAGTATCCATCTTGTCCACCCTGTGCGTCCAACCCTACTCCTCATTCTTCCCAACATCCCTTATTTGTCCAAGTCTCCCATTATTTTGTCCATTAATTCTGATGTTTGTGTTTGATGTTCCTGAAATATAAATCCTCTTTAAATTTCAAGTCAATCGGATGAAAATTTAGGATTTTAGAAATACCACCTTAGTTGTTCATCTTTGGCCGATGTTGACCTTTTGACCTCAAAAACAACAGGCTTCTTCCTTATGCCAACCTCCACCATTTGGTGAAGTTTCATGAAGATCGGTTTAAAATTGTGACCTGTACTGTCGGTGACAAACAAACAGACAAGCCAGTAGGTGGCGATGGGTCGCCGAGCATGGAAACTATAAGATATAGAGCAAAATGGATGTCATATAGCGGATAGGGATTCACCTTAAGATTATGCATATCAAATCTCATCCAGTTCCATGTACTGAAAACTACTCGGTATCCATTTGAATGAAAAGTACCGAAAATGCGGTTTGAAATCGGAAATCCCCAAAGTTCGAGTGGGTGCTGTGGGTGAACAAAGATCTAAATCGAAAATCCGGCTCGATCGTTTGTGCACAATGTATTCCAGACGATTGGTGTGAATTTTCATGACCATCCGACCATAACCCTAGGAGGAGTAGCATTTGGCGAGAAGGCACCTCCAGCTCTCGCATATTATCGATTATTGCACTAATTGACCTTTGACCCCTGACCTAAGCGAAATCGGTCAATATGTCCTGAGGCAAAGTTGTAGTACTCATTGAGTACCATGAACCTGCAAAGTTTCATTCGTATCAATGCACTCACCTGGTCGCTAGGGGGCCTTCAATTTTCGCCAGTTTAGCGCATACCCTAATTGTAGGGGGCGCTGCGGGTAAAGGATTCCATATATCACAAAAACCGGAATATATTTGATAGAGTATCACCTGTACATCATTCGTGCCAAATTTCATAACCCTACGTGGGATAGTGGCTTTCAGAATTGATTTCGCGTGAACGGTACCGATTTTGAAGGTTTTTCGGTTGTTGCTAGGGAACCAAAGCGTCCCTAGCAACCATCACAATTTCCAAAGCACGAGGTCATAAGATGTACCTACCACCCGAGTTTGGTCAAAATCCACCCATGTTTACTACCAATTATGCTGATGACAAACGAACTTTACAGTTTACACGATGCATCCAAACAAACAGACAGAATTACTGACAATAAGGGTCACCTATTTTGGTGACCCAACAGACAGACAGACAAACAGAACAAGTAATAACAAAATCGACTAACCAATATACTTGAAAAATCTTCGATTTTGCAAGTCACAAATGGAGGCGATCAACATCCTTGTCCAATTTTTTTTTTTTTTTTTGCTAAATAACAAACAGACAGAAAGGGGTGAAAACATAACCTCCTTCACCTTCGGTGGCAGAGGTAACAGGTATTAAAACAATTTAATAACAGTTGGATTTCATCCACACGAAAATAACAAAATATATGAAAACGTAAAGCATTTTATTATTTTTTCAAACCGATAATTGCATTATTTCACAAATGTGGTCATCCACATAGGAGACTGATCAAAATGTTGGGATTGAGGGGGGTGGCAGGGGTATAATGCACCATAAGCTGCATTTAATAACATCGATGGATTTAATCTATATCAAACTAACAATATTAATCAAACATTAAGTATTTTATTATTTCTAAAAAAGATAATCACAACGACATTTCTGCACATGTGGTAATCCACATGGGGGACTGAACCACGATCCAGGTTTAACGGGGGGGGGGGGGTCCCAGAAGCTGCACTTCATAACATAAATGGATTTAATCCATCCCAAAACAACAAAATATATAAAACATTAAGCATTTTATCATTTTTTGAAATTGTCGAGACAAGGAAAAAAAAAAACATTAAAAAAAATGTAAAAACATAGAGTGAAGACATCTCAAAAAAGGAAACCAAACAAGATAGGAATAACACCACATTAGGATGTCACAGTATGACACCACAATCCTCTTATGGAGCCATCCAAGCCATCAGTTCAGAACTGTCCATCATTGAGGTTTCAACCCTTCAATCCCAGAATCTCTCCGAACAGGGGTTCTACAATATTAGTTATGTCTGAAGGTCATTCAATGTGAGAGAGAGAGAGAGAGAGAGAGAGAGAGAGAGAGAGAGAGAGAGACAGAGACAGAGACATAGACATAGACATAGACATAGACATAGACATAGACATAGACATAGACATAGACATAGAAACAGACAGAGACACCCACAGACAATAAATGATGCATTTATTGGCTGTTTTGTTTCCACCACTATTCTCCACTGTGTGTGCTGTAAGTTGTGTAGTAATCAGCGTTGCTTTCAAATCAACTTCCAGACAGAAATCCATGAGCAGTTCAACCCACATAAATCTGTGGAATAAGTCCAAACGACAAACATTGCACCCATGCTTTGAAAATTGCAGTGATGCTCTCTGGCAGGAAAACATCGCTCCTTTTATTTTACTCAATTAAATCCTCAGCCTGAGACCAGGACTGCATTTGCAAATGGTAGACGTGCACTTGGCAATGCATAGTTTAAACGGACATGCAATTTGATTCGGACCAATAGAATTGCGTTGCTGCAAGAAATTTCTTTCTCACCCCCATAATCTGGTATGGTGAAAATGTCGTTATATAATGGATTTTAATGGAAGCTCCGTGAAAAAGTATAAAATATCCTTGAAACATCCAGAAACTCTGCTTCGCTTGACGTACAACGGACGTGAAAAGTTTTGGGTCACTTTCCTCGTTGTTTTATAAGCTGACAATGTCAATTAAAATGCAAGTTTCATTTAACACGATTGAGTGCATTGCTGTCCAGTGGATTTGAAATTTCGTAGATATTTCCTTTTACATCTCATGCAGCAAAGGATGATGATGTTAGTAAAAAAAAAAAATTTCAGTTGGATGGTTTACTGGCCTGGAAAATGCTGAGATTTTACCTTGCTTGTGTGGCTGGCTTTGGTTGTGTGAGGGTTTACCAGTATATCCATGACCTTGTACAGAGGTATAAAATATGGGTGATCTGTTAAAAAAAAAGGATGCGTTTCTTCAACAAAAAGGCATAGCTAAGTTAAAATTGTTATGGCAGAATGTAAAGTTTGGTTTTTTTTTTTCTTCTTCTCTGTACTGATGGTTGAGGGGGGGGGTGTCCAAAATGTTCCACTAATGAGAAACTCACAATGTTGTTTAGGACACACCAACAACATATTAAAATTCTTCAATTCAGAGGGATATAGATATATTTATATATCATAAATATATAGTTAGAAAATAGTGCTGGCAAGTGGCAAGATAGCCGAGAGGTATGCACACTCACCTCTAAACTGTGTAGTCTTGGTTCAAATCTTGGCCCAGCTATAAACTGTCACCCTGGTGCTTCTCATAAACTGTCACCCGAGTGCTTGTCAGGCAGGTTGAGGCATCATTGTGTGTGCTATCCATTGGATGGACTCTACACTGGGCATCGTGCCCACCTCATCCCTTCCCTGGCAGACTTCAAAATATGGAATAATTGGGGTCATTAGAGAAAATGAATTTGTCAAAAAATATATATACTCGTATATGTATCTTTATTTTTCATTATACATTCCCCTCATGAGGCTCTTTTAGGATTGTATTGGACTGCTGTATTTCGTTCATAGAACCTTTTAAATCCCCCGCTTAATCACGGATCACTGTTCGAACAAAAATGTAAATGTTTTTCAAGCATTATAACATCGTTTTGGCCCTTTTTTTCATTAATCCTACCTTCTCAACCCAAATTTATTTATTAGGTCACAGATGTATGTGTGTGTGTATGTATATGTATATATATATATATATATATATATATATATATATATATATATATATATATATGCACCACATGGCCAAAAGTATGTGGACACCATCTCATCAAACATCTCATTCCAAAATCATGGGTATTAATATGGAGTTGCCCCCCCCCCCTTTTGCTGCTATAACAGCCTCCACTCTTCTGGGAAGGCTTTCCACTGGATGTTGGAACATTGCTGCGGGGATTTGCTTCCATTCAGTCACAAGAGCATTAGTGAAGTCGGGCACCAACGTTGGGCGATTAGTTCTGGCTCGCAGTCGGCATTCCAATTCATCCCAAAGGTGTTCGATGGGGTTGAGATCAGAGCTCTGTGCAGACCAGTCAAGTTCTTCCACACCATTGTCAACAAACCATTTCTGTATGGACCTCGCTTTGTGCACGGCGGCATTGTCATGCTGAAACAGGAAAGGGCTTTCCCAAAACTGCTGCCACAAAGTTGGAAGCACAGAATCGTCTAGAATGTCATTGTATGGTGCAGTGTTAAGATTTACCTTCAGTGGAACTTAGGGACCTAGCCTGAACCATGAATAACAGCCCGAGAACATTATTCCTCCTCCAACAAACTTTACAGTTTACACGATGCATTCGGGCAGGTAGGGATCTCCTGGCATCTGCCAAACCCAGATTTGTCTGTCGGGCTGCCAGATGGTGAAGCGTGATTCATCATTCAAGAGAACGCATTTCCACTGCTCCAGAGTCCAATGGCGACGAGCTTTACACCACTCCAACCAATACTTGGCATTGTGCATGGTGATCTTCAGCTTGTGTGCGGCTGCTCAACCATGGAAACACATTTCATGAAGCTCTCGACGAACAGTGCGTGTGCTGATGTTGTTTACAGAGTCAGTTTGTAACTCGGTAGTGAGTGTTGCAACCGACGACAGACGATTTTTCCGCGTTACGCACTTCAGCACTCGGCGGTCCCATTCTGTGAGCTTGTGTGGCCTAGCACTTTGCGGCTGAGCTGTTGTTGCTCCGAGACGTTTCCACTTCACAATAACTGCACTTACAGTTTACAGCGACAGCTCTAGCAGGGCAGAAATTTGATTAACTGACTTGTTGGAAAGGTGGCATCCCATGACGGTGCCACGTTGAAATTCACTGAGCTCTTCAGTACAGCCCATTCTACTGCCAATGTTTGTCAATGGAGATTGCATGGCTATGTGTTTGATTTTATACACCTCTCAGCAATGTGTGTGGCTGAAATAGCAAAATCCACTAATTTGAGGGGATGTCCGCATACTTTTGGCTATGCAGTGTATATATATATATATATATATATATATATATATATATATATATATATATATATATATATATATATATGTACCTTTGTTTTGATATCTGCACATTCAAAAGAAGGAATAATTTATCAACCAATAGAAATACAAATACTGAACCTACTTTTTCTTTGATACCTTCCTGCACATTTGAATGCAGTAACAATTTTTATTTTTAGCTTTTGTAATAACTTTTACTTCAATTCCACGTGTAATTCCAGGCCATTTCTATTGAGACCATGTCTATTTTTAATACAAATCACACGAATAGTGCTCGAGAAATGTTGAACATTATCGCCATTTAAAAACTGATAATGTCCTCACAAGCGCTGGGTCGCACCCATGTCATCTGGGATTCGAGCAGGCGAATCGTTGTCATGAACCCATTTCACAGAGATTGAGAGAGAGAGAGAGAGAGAGAGAGAGAGAGAGAGAGAGAGAGAGAGAGAGAGAGAGATAGATAGATATATAAGCTTCCTCATGCCAAGGCAAGATCCATCGCGAGATAGCTCACCAAATGAGGAGTGTGTGGCTCTTTCTTGGAAGTGATTAAAATCAACAGCAGTCATTCGTGCCTGATGAAAACAATGCATATGGAAATCAATTCTTTCTCCTCTTGCCTGCATTAAACAGCAATTTGTAAACACACTTTAGATAATGGTTAACCAGAGGGAGCAAAAAGATTCTTGGAGCAAAAGTTAGCTGCAATGGCAATGAAAAATGATCCTAATCCTAGAAGATGGAGAAGCGTAATTTCTTTGGAGGCATTCCTCTCGGATGTGTATATACCCCAAGCAAAAACGCTCAACACATTTTTTTCTGCGCCCATCAAGTAGCTCTGACATTAATTGCCAGGCTCTTCGACAAAGCTCTTCTGATACACAGATGTCTGTCTCGCCCACGGCACAGCCTGTTTTTCAAATTGCCATTTTCCTCGAGCTTCACTGCTCCCCCACAACGCCTCCTGGCAATACCGGAGGATATTGTAAGAAATTTATTTTTCACATTTTTGTTTTGGTATTCCAGGCTGTTACATCAAATGTAATTTTCTCTCTCTCTCTCTCTCTCTCTCTCTCTCTCTCTCTCTCTGCATCTGGATTTGCAAGCGGAATGCTGGGAGAATCTGGGCAAGATTAACCGGTTATATGCAGGTTAATCCGCCCTGAGTGGATGTATGATTATAAATTTGTGCAAGAACACGCGCAACACTGAAAAGGAAAAAGAGGAAGGGAGGACAACATTTACCAATATATTCAGAATATAAATGAACTTTAATTACCAAAAAAAATCTCTTGATGATAACTGTGAAAAATATGATGAGCAAAGTAAGGATTACATCTTTTGAGAGTATTGGCACAGTTTTTTTTTTTCCAGTATCACTCGGGAATGGGTTTTTGGAGTCAAACTGGCGGAAGTTCAGTGGCACACTTTTTGCCAGGTCAGCAATGACTATATCAACTGCTGAGCAAGGATTTACAGGAAGAGTGTTATTTATTTTTCCTCTTCACATTTTTTATATGTGGGCTTTCGAGTTATTGAAATGCAACCATGATACAAAAAAAATGCTTTGTTATCCCTATTACACATGGGAAAGCCGCATCTTTCCGATCTATTTTAGGGATAATAAAGCAAATGGAAGAAACCGGGCTTTAGAGGCAAAGTGCAAATGCACTTATAGGTTTGTAACAGCCTCCTTCAAAAGCTGGTCAAAGACATTACTCAGTGAAGCAATACCCTATCATTAGACACTGCAATACCGGGTGCATGCCATGTTGGTCAGAGTATATATTTAAAAATCAGACCGATTCAGGCCTCGTGTGTGTGAGTGTGTGTGAGTGTGTGTGTGTGTGTGTGTCACTTGGAGGAGTGTTCAATTTGGGAGTTGTTTTCGCTCAAGTGTGTCGAGCTTTTGTGTCTCGTTTTCTGTCTGATGCCTTGTCTTTTGTTTTTCGAGGACCTTTGCTGACAAGGCATCTCCGGTTAGGTCGGTCTTGCCTCTGGCTGTGTCAATGGGTGTCAATCACAAAAGCTTTTTGATTGCTTTTAAGAAAGTCATTGTGTCACTTTGTTTGGACAGCTCACTTTCCCTCGAAGTTGGCAGTAAAGAACAGCTTTTGGTATTGTGTCATCGATAATTCTGTTTGCTGGTTAACTTAGTATGGACATTGCAATCACGAAATTCTATACTGCAGGTGGTTGCAGTGGGGAGTATTTCTGCATTAATAATTTTGTCCTGCAATTTTACCAGCAGGATTCAGTGGAGACATCTAAAAACGAACTTTTCAAGGTCATTAATGAGCCATCTGTATGTTGTCCACGTCTCACATCCAGACAGCAACGATGCAATGATTACTGCATGATAAGATTAAAGCATAATGTTCACGATGGTGTTAAGCCAGTTAACATCATATTTGCCTCCTCAAGGGTGATCGAGCTCCATTGATTGTGTATATAATTGTTGATCATACATCATAATATTTTTGATCATAACAATTGTTGCATCGCTCAACATGGTGCTTAAAGGTAAGTGATTTGACATTGGCAACCTCCTCGATAACTTTTGGCTTTGCTATAATATGTATATATATATATATATATGTGTGTGTATATATATATATGTATATATATATA
>BROF01003521.1:116839-138954 GCA_024346535.1 Eptatretus burgeri | reverse complement strand
ATATATATATATATATATATATATATATATATATATATATATATATATATATATATATATATATATATATATAATCTCTAGCCTGGTGTTGGCGTAGTGGTTAGGGTAGCGGCTTGGGATCCAAAAGGTCCTGAGTTCAAGCCCCGTTGGACCACTGAATTAATACACCAGGGGGTTGACTCAGCCTGTCATCCTTCCGAGGTCCGCGAAGTGAGTACCAGTGTACTGGGCCCGGTGTATGCCCCGGTTAAAATAGGTGTACCATATCCCTGTGTCGTAAGAGGCGACCAGGGTTACGTCAGGAAGGGCATCTGGCGTAAAACCTGTGCCAAATCACTATGCGGATCATACGGTTGATCCGCTGTGGCGACCCCTAACGGGAGCAGCCGAAAGAAGAAGAAGACATATAAATGCCCCTCTCTCTCTCTCTCTCTCTCTCTCTCTCTCTCTCTTTCTGCCACCCACCCCCCTTGGCTTTCTTTTTCTCTTTGTTCTTTATCTATGGTGCCACATATTTTAATTTACAAACTCCAAGCTTAGGGGCCAAATACAACTTTGTGTGGGGGGTAACATAGGCTATGTGGCCATGACTTCATTCCATTCCATGACCACACCTGAGCAACCCAGCTCAAGCCCGTTGTGTGTGGGGAAATGCCAGCCTGCACATCAGAGCCAAAAGTAGAAGACGGCACCTGGAGAAAGCAAATGTCTTGTTTACTCTCCCCCATCATTATCATCATCTCTAATCTTCCCTTTGTATTGTTTGTGTGCTTGATTAATGACAAGATATCGTCATAAGATTGGCAAAGACTGAGGGAAGGCAACTAGATAAAGCATGATTTCCTTGTGGTTTATTTACTTTACGTTATTTGAGCTCAACACTTCCCTTTTTGCTTTTCCTGGAAATAAATGTGTTTCTATATGGTTTTATTCTCACTCCGACTGATTCACTCACTCCTGTTAATCCACTCGAGGGTAAATTGGGTTTAAAATGGAAATCTTAAACGTCAATTTGCGTTTTGTGTGGCTGGCGTGTGAAATCCCATCCCATGAGTGTGTTGTTTATCATCATAATAGCGATCATGGCGGGTAAACGGATTAGGATAAAGAGAGCCTCTTAACTGCCCGGTTATCTTTTCAAGTCTAATTACTTGCTGATTGTGGTTGGTGTTAATTTGAGATTCCTGACATTCTTTAAATTCCCTCAGCTCCGTGACGTGTGTCAGGAGGGAGTAGAACATAACACCCATATACCTGACAATATTTCTGTTTCATGTGTGAAATAAGGAAGTGGTTGGAATATGGGCTGTACAGCCTACCCTTTCTCCAGGGTGTGGTCGCATGATGGACACACGGTCGTATTGTCTCCGCAGCAGAGCCCAAAGTACATCCATACGGGTCTGAAGCACAAAAAAGTTCGAATCAAGACCGTTACACTACATATTGCGTATTTCAACGTCCAGCAATTTTTACATTTGGAAGGTTGTACTGCATGAGAAAAAAGAAAGAAAGAAAATGAACAAAGAAAATCATTAATTCTCACTGCAAATTCAATAAGCGCAGTGCAAGGTGGGTCTCAAACACTTTTTTTTGTATACAATGTCGAGGCTTGTTTGGGAGCTAAAAAGCACTTCACATTTGATCAAAACGCAACTCATGCAACCATTCAAACACAGTACCTGAAATACGACCACATGACAATAATTTTTGGTTGTATGCAGTGTGGAAGAAAAATAATTATATTCATTTATTCTCAATTATATTCACTTGTTGTTGTTACTTTTCTTAATTGAACACAGTATAAAACTAGAGGGGGAGCACTCGGTAGAGTGCAAAACCTCCGCCGCCAATACTGCTAGGTCACTCAAGTGAACCTGATATCCTATTCATTCAATTTGACGTCAACAGTGCTCACAGAGTTATAGTTTGCAACTTTCCCTTTTACTTTTAACATTTACATTCTCAATTCATTCGTACTCACTCCTCAATTCGTACTCCACATACTCAATTCATTCTCTAAAAAAAAATTGTTAGAGAAAAAAAAACAGACAAAATTTTCTAAGTTTTTTTTTTCTCTAACAATTTTTTTTTGGGGAGGGGGGAGAGGTGGGGGGTTAGAAATCACTTAAAACATGTAGAAATGCAAAAACAAAAATTCAAATATTTTATCAAAATGGCCACCATAACGGACATTGGACCAAGTTCAAAATCTAATGGCATGATCCTTGGACCATACCTAATCCCCCCACCAAGTTTCGTCGAAATCCGTCGAGGAGTTTTTCCGTAATACTGTTCACAAACAAACAAACAAACAAACAGACAGGGGTGAAAACAGTAACCTCCGTCCATCTTCGATGGCGGAGGTTAATAAATATTTTTGCACTGGAATCGAATTGTGTGCGAGTAAAATTTCCCTTTCCCCGACAGTCGTTTGACTTCCATAGAGATATAAATGAATATACAAGTAAAGTAGAATTGTATCTTACGAATTCTTATGTGCTTTTATCTCATTGAAACACATGTTAAAGACTCGTATCTCCAATGTTTAAATGAAAACTGCCCATACCAGCTGTTGAAAAGAGAAGAACGCCTTGCTGGCGCCTCACTGTCTCGCGGAGATTAAACCAAAACTGGAGCAAACGTTTTGCTATCGAAGAAAAATTAAATATTTGGATGTCAAACAAGTATAAGAGTGATTGCTTCGGGACTCTTGTAGTGAATCATTGAATGTTTTACCTCCGTACATACAAAATTAAAGATTCTCTTTTGTATGGTAATCCATCGTGTGGCAATTGAGTTCTTTTCCACTACAACAGTCAAGGCTCATGGAAGAGCTAGAACACTTAACAAATCAGGACACAATAGAACAAAAAGAACAGTAGAGAGATTGGGGGGAGGTGCAGACACCAACAGCAGTGCTGAAGGCCAAGATAGAGGCAGACTTGCGTAAATAATGGGTGTGGGGAGAAATGGGGGGCAGGAGAGGATGTGCAGGAAAGGATGCATGGGGTGGACAAGATGGATACAGAAGGAAACTCTCAGGAGGGAAATCTGGAAATGTTGAAGGGGGAGGGATTGGGGTAGGGGTTTAACAGTTAACGAGGGTAGAAAAGATCATGGTTTTAGATTGCGGAAGATCTGAGATGGTGGTGAACAGTTGTCTTGAAGACCTGGAGCGAAAAATGAGGTTAAAGAGAATGTGGAAGTTGGTCCCACAGGTGGGGAAAAAGAGGAACAAATGATTGTGGGTGAGCAGTGATCCTGGATTTTGGGAGTTTCATGAGAAGGGGGTTGATTGATGGTGGACTGCATGTACCCTGCAGAAACCCGGGGGTGGGAGGAGAGAAGTATGAAAAGAGCAGATGGTGCAAGACGAGAAAGGAGGCGATAAGAAGACACAGAGGCCACCGAGCTACCTGTGACAGACCCAGAGACTCAGCTTCATCATGGGAGATTATAATGATCCTGAAGGCCGCAAGATGTGAGACGGGGTGCCAACCCACAGTGGAGAGCAGTACTCCATCAAGCTGCAGATGAAGGCCTTGTAGGTGGATCAGAGTTCAGGTGTGTCAAGGAAGGGCTTTCATGATAATTTTCACGGTGTGTTCTCATCTCATTCTCATCACATCTCACGATAATTCTCATGCAATTAAGTCAAATGGAAAATGTGACCACAACTACTCAAGCAGAGATGTGTTTGCAATGATAAATCATCCCTCATAGTGTGTTGTCAGGTGATTTAAAAAAATCATATTTGACAATTCAAAAAACATCTCGGTCGCATTAAGATAATGAATCACAAAGACTTTGATGTACATCTTCAAATGGCTATGCACTGCTACAAATAAATCAGGTACGATCGAGATAGGATCAAGGTGATACTGTTGCGAATCTGGAAGCCATGAGCACACAACATACAGGTCCTTTAGATCAGTTATATCGGTAAGTACATGTGCCAGTTGAGGTCCCGACCCTAGTCTGGTGGGTAATTAAATGTTCCTGTGCTGTGTAGTTATTTTAATAGTCAGGTTTTCTTTTCGTGTATTTTTACACCACCAACATCAACGCCGACGACACCGCATCACCCTCACCTTCACTTCGCTTCCTTCACCTCGCTCTGGCTGCCATCAGGGGTGGGCGGAGCCCCTGCAGAAACATGTTGCTCAACTTCCCCGACTGTGTGAGGGGCGGTCCTTTGGAAGAAGGCGGAGTTCGGGGAGGAGCCGCGAAGCGGCCCTCGACCAATCGGCGTGCAGCAGGTGGGGCGACCGCCACTCAGCCAATCCGGGCCCGCGACAGGAGGAAAGGGGGCAGCGTGACGTCACCACGCCCCCGGGCCAATCAAAGGGCTTGCTGCCCGTTTTGGCCAGTGAGGGAGACGAAGAGCGACTTTGCGCGCCAAAACCAGCCAGTGAGAGAGGTGGGTCGCGAGGAGGCGCCCCCCCTCTCCGAAGCGGGGGGTATAATTATAGGCACGGTCTGCGCGTTGTTCTCCTGTCGTTCTCCGCTGGTTCTCGAAAGTGTCTGCGCACGGAAGGTCTTCTCCCGCCAGCCTTCGCCTGCCAACTTCGCTCGCTTGGGTCGTCCGGATCGTGCTGGGGGTCCAGTTCGGGCCCGAGGACCTGGTCCTTGAAGACCGCACGAGGCGGGCAGGTCCAAGACAGGTCAATAAAGACCACCTGGTCCGACCATTTTTGGGTGTGTGCGTATGTGTGTTTGTGGCACCAGTCAGTAAGTAGTGAATTGTACAGGTGCTTTCTCGCTGTATATCATTGCCTTGCTTTATTCGGTTTAGTTCTGCTTCTTGCGTGCTTCCCTAATTCCCCCCATTATTGTTGTATAAATGAACCCCCATTTGTGAAATGTTTTCAGCTCGTTCGTGTCAATTCCTTCATTGACTTAGTGTGTTGCGTGCTGGGGAAAATTAGCAAGGCCACTGCCGTGGCCGTTGTAATGGGACAATCGGGAGCGACGGTTGTCGGCGATTAAACCGCTCGGAATCGCACACGGAAGGAGCGCGCTCAGCGGCTCATTTCCGTACGAGTTCCGTCGAGGGTGTGAAGACTTGGTAGATCGCCACGTGGTCCCTAGGTATTTTGACAATTTGGCAAATAACCCTGTACCACGTGGTGGAAATATTGAACCTTCACGGTCCAAAACAAAGGACCCGTCAACTCCGGACTTATCCGGGGCGACGATCTGAATTCCGGGCAATCGGTCGAGCCGACTCTACTGCTCCGTCTGGTGAACAAGGTCGTCGGCCGACGTCCCGGCCCCGCAACAATACCTCATCAAGAAGGCAAGTCCATACCTTCAGCAGGGGAATACCATGAGAAGTGGACATCTCATCAATTCCACTGTAGTTCCTGATTTTCGAGAATAAAAAGTCCATCTCAACCTTGAACTACCCTTGGAGTAAAGTGAACACTGATAATTAATCTACAGTGAAGCATCAATTCAAGTTTGGGGCTGCATTTCATCTAACAGTATCGAAGATTGATGCAAAAATTGATGGCCGACCAAATACAGGATTAATCTGGCGCATCGGACCCTCCTTGAAGAAAGTGACTCACTGGGTGAGGATTAATCCTTTGGCAAGAAAATGAACCAAAGGTTCCAGAATATATGGTGAAACAACATGTTGACATTAAAAAATTCCAAGGAAACACACAATATCGCAACAGTATAAGCTTATAATTGAAAAAAGCTGGACTTTCTAGTCGGTAAAGCTGACGTTTTGGCGAGAATCTACTTGGCTTACCCTTTGGTCACAGCAGATGTTAAAGAGACAAAGAAGCTTGAGCATCGCCACATGACCTCTGCCGGTGGTAAGGTGAGTTGGTCTGTTGACCAATCCGAGCGTTATGTGACAGTTGCAGACGGCGTGGAAGAGATGTTATAGCTTTGTGCCACGTTTGTAACAGATGAAATCACAAACCACCATTTTTGTTGAGAGATGGTGATTCAACTCTTTCCCAAATGGATTCCTTTACACCTCCAGCAAACCACTTCTTTTTTTCTCTCTCTGTCTAAGATAATCACTTGACTTATCAAAGCTGGGACCATGCAGGTTCAAGTGTGCATTTACGGCAGAGTTCGTGATGTACAACAGAGTACAGCAGAGACATGTGACACCCGGATTGGTTGACAGACCAACTCACCTTCCCATCGGCAGAGGTCACGTGGCAATTCTCAAGCTTCTTCTTCACTTCAACATCTGCCGTGACCAAGACGAGTGGATTCTCACCGAAACGTCGACTTTACCGACTAGTAAGTCCAGCTTTTTAAATTATAAACTTTTAATGTGTTAATTTGACTGGATGGATAATAACAATCTGCATCGATTTACACAATATCACAGTTTGTCTTGTACCATGTCGAGGTTATATGGAAAATGAGAAAATGAAATGGTATACCAAGTAACTTGGCTGAATTTTGGGGAGGAGTACAGTTCTCATCACAAAAACGATAGAGTGCATACCTCCACCCGGCTGAACATTTTACGTTCAATATCCCGCCGATAGGCCAGATCTACATCGGGACCTGAACCAAGATCTACCTAATCAGCTTGTTCTTGTCACCTAGTTGTGTCATAACTCGTCCACAACTTTTTGAAATCGCATGCTACATATCGTTTTTGGCTCCATCTTTTAATGATGACAAATCACTTGAGAAATTTAAAGATTCTCGTTTCTGGATCCGGATTCGGATCCTCACTAAAATCGAATCAATTCATCCTCTTCATACACCCAACCTTTCCACCAAATTTCGTCTGAATCTGTCCACAACTTTTTGAGACATCGTGCTCAGAGCCAAACACAGACAGACAGACAGACAGGTGAAAACATAACCTCAGTCCACCTACAGTGGCAGAGGTAAAGAGTATGATGTGATCGAGATTATTGGGGCAATGAATGTTGTTAACAAACCCGGAATATTTTAACACATGTATGTGTGTGTGTGTATGTATGTATGTATGTATGTATGTATGTATGTATGTATGTATGTATATATATCTATATATATATATATATATATATATATATATATATATATATATATATATATATATATATATATATATATGTATTAAAATATCTCAGATACTTTATACTTGTATGTACGTATAAGTATCAACGCGACCAGCAATGAGGTATCATAAACCTGAGAGATGGGCTCCTCGAGACGTAGCAAGGTCATGATAGAGGCACAGCTAATCTTAAAGGATACACTAGTCAATGTTATGCATGTATGGCCTTTTTGTTTCGGCTACTCTTAAAGGATGTACTAGCCAATCTCATCCGTGCATGGCCTTTATGTTGTGGCTACTCTGAATGGTTGCATGGCCTTTATGTCATGGGTACTTTTAACCAATACACTGACCAATCGTAGGCTTAAATTTTTTTTTTTATACCTTTGATTGTAAATTGCTCACTTGGCTCGAAGAACAGCATCTTTTCCAGAAAATGAACAGCATCTTCATGAGTTACCTTAATAGGTGTGTACCAGTGGGTCTGCGGTTGCACAGGAGCCGTAGGAGGAGATCGTGGAGCATTCATGTGTAGAGCCTCCTCCTCGGGTGGCATGGAGACCACGGCATTCTTAGCTTTGGCGAGTTTGGCTCCTTCCTCTGTTGAGCCCTTGTCCCCCCAGCGGACCTGTTCCCACAGCACATCGGGAAATCATTAAAAAAACTTGATTCTGTTTGTTATGCAAGTCAAATAGTAAAGGTGCACCTAAGCATATCACCCTGGTGAGGTTGAGATTCCCGACGGTTCGGTTTGCAGGGTCCAGCATGTGCTAGCGGTACAGCTCGGCTGCATTCAAGATCACCACATAAGGTAAGTAGCACATTTTCCGAGGGTGCGTTCCCTGGTTGGGGGGGGGGCACGGGACCCCCATTTAAATGGTTGTTAGACGGACGGACAATGGGACTCGTGGTTGCTCGACTGGCATTCGTAGTTGCGTTGTTGCATCACAACCCACCATGGGGTGAAGTTATTCGCTCCCAGCGGCCTCAGGTCTGGGTGAGTTTGAGGGAAACCAGGAATTTCCCCCTCGTAGAAGGCTCGAGCACCGAGACGGCACCATATATCTATGGTACTACAAACTTCGCGGAATCCACACTATGATTCAGGTAAGATATCTAAAACCATAGTCTGGAGGGGCTTGAGCATGACCTTGTCGAGGATCTTATCAGCAATTGATAGGAGTGAGATACCATGGTAATTGCCACAGTCCTGACAGTTACCCTTTTTCTTATAGATAGTAATAATAAAAGCATCCTTAAAGTCTTGTGGAAGTTCCCCACATTCCCAAAACATTGAAATATGTCCAGCAGTGCACTGAGGAATATATCATCACCATATCTGTAGACTTCAGCAGGGATTCCATCAAGACCAGGAAGCCTTATTATTTGCCATGCCAGTCACTGCAGTTTTAAGCTCATAATCAGCATGGTGTTAAGTCCCCAGTGGATTGGCCAACGAGGAATTGAATCAAGGATAGCATCGTCTGCTCTTGAGGGTCGATTGAGCAGTAACGAATGGTGTTCCATCATGCCTGATATATCTGGCTTATCTGACAGTGGAACATTGCCATGAGAAGAGAGAACAGGGCTGCTAATCAATCGGCGTGGGGCACACACCCTTCAGCGACTGAAAGACACCCCGAGAGTCACCACGATCAGCCAAAGCTTGAATTTCATTAGCTTTTTCAGCGCATCACCAGCCATTCTCCATAAGTCATAATTCCCGTTGGAGGTTCGCCTTTGATTGGGCCTGTTGATGAATTGCAGCTGGAAAAGACGGGTTGTTGAGCCGCACTTGAAGGGCTGCATGATTAACAGAAAATAGTTCCTCAATCTCTGAGTCACTGTCATGAAACCAGTCCAGATTTACTCCATGTGGATGCCCAAATGTTATTCTGCTGCAGTATCAACAGCAGAGTGGAAAGATGCCGAAACATAATTTGTTGATTCTTCTGTAACTAATGGAGCAGTCTCCAAATATTACTCAATTCTATACACAGATGGGTTCTTCCCTTATCTGTGTGCAGTTTAGAAATGTTGAGCCGACATTTTGGTTTTGGTGGCTGGCACAGACGAGGCTCATGAAGATTAAGCTTAAGGACAAAGTTGATGAGATTGTGGTCCATGGAACAATCGGCAACACACATTGCTCCAGTGACACAGACATCTGATAGGTATTTTCTTCATGTAAGGATATAGTCCAACAGGCGCCACCGTTTAGATCTAGGGCGCAGCCAGATAAAATACCACTTATCAGGCATATCGAAAAATCTGATGGTAACTGCAAGGTCAGTTTCTATACAGTGATAGAAGTAACTCCCCATTGCTGTTACATTTGCTTCACCCAAATTTGCCTAACACCCGACCACAGGACCAATGATCACTGCCAACATATGCATTAAATCACCCAAAACCAAAAGTTTGTCTGTGGCTGGTACTGATCGAAGAGTACAACTCAGCTCTGTGTAAAACCGCTCATTTACTTTATCACTGCGAGACAAAGTTGGTGCAAACACACTTCCCACTGTGGCAAAGGTAGTGTTACTACGTGGGATACAAAGTCACGAGATGATCAGAGATAATTTTTTGAAATTTTGTGTGCTTTCTGCAGACAGAGTTGGCAACAGCAAAGCCGACACCATAGGTGCCTTGCCGGTCATCAGAGCAACATAACCAGTAGAAGGTGCAATTCTTCTCTTGAAGCTCCCCAGCTTGTGGAAGCCCAGTCTCCGACAGTACATCAATGTCGATATTATAATGAGCAGGTTCCTTTGACACCATTGCAGTGCACCTATGTGATCTATTGTTACTATTATTAAGGAGTGCTCGAACATTCCAACTACCCAGAACAAGTTTTATCTTCTTTGTTTGTTGATTTCATCCACTCAAAAAGGAGTCCCAATGACCATGGGCTACCAGCCAGAATATATGGTGGATGAACCTTTTTTTACCCCACCTTTTCTAGGGGCCTCCACAGATTGGGGCAGGTGGGCCATCCCTGAATCGAGCCACCCGATCATCTGAAAAGGATCTCACACTGCCAACGTCCTGAACAAGCGTGCGACCATCACTCCCAGACCACTCAAGTACAGAGATCATGCGACCAGAAGCCAGATACTCAAACCTCCAGTACTGACTGTGTTACTCTGTTGCCATGAGTCTTGATAACTCTCAAGAGTGCTTAGTGTGGTTGCAATGTCCTTGCACAGTCTTTAAGTAGTCTATGTCGTGCAGAGGTAGGCTACCTCTCTGGGCTGACTCTCCTTGGTCCCAACGGAAAGCTGAAGCTTGACAATTGGAAGGTGTGCCGTTTACTTGCAGTGCCCAGCTGAACTATAGCTTGTATGGCCCCTGCATTTGTCTGACAAAAATTAATTGGGGTAATCTGCTGGGCATTGAATGGGAGTGCTGCCAAAAAGTTGGGAAGTTTCACCAATGAACCACTAAAAACACCCGCTAAAGCGTTGCTGCTGCCCAGCACTAGATTCCCAGTAATCCATAAGAAAAACCCAGGGGTCTAGAAATTAGGAACAGTCCTCAACTATTTAGAGAAAATGGTCCTCTGCCGTTGTGACAGTTGTCTGAATGATTGCCAGACGACCACTACACCACCCTGTTCCATTGATGGCTTTGCTGTTAACCCTGGCTGAGGGGCAGACCAGGTCCTATTCCTTGCCCAAGTGTGCCCTCTAGGCTACCAGATGCAAGGAGACACCTCTTTTTACAGAGGCGATCAGTGATAAGTGATCGGCTACTGTACAGCTACCAAATTATTCCATCAGATATTCAAAAATAATCAACAACACTTCACCCCAATCCAAAAACTTGTAGATGCTGCTAACTAAATGAAGCACCAAACGGTCTTTAAGTTTCAGATAATCTCATCAAGTTAAAAAGACAAGTGGACATTGAGTTGGATTAACACAGATGTATTCAAAGAATTTAATTAATATACAGTGAAAAATAATCTCATCTGGTAATGTGCCACCATTGCCAAGCGGTGTGTAAGGAATTTGAATGAGTCGCATTATTGCACATGGGTAAACTGTTGAACAGCTGTGCACGTGGTTGGATGAAGACCTCGCTTGTTACTCGATTGAAAACATTTTCAAGCATTATTTTGAAGATAACGTATCAAACCAAATCAAATCAAGTGGTGAGAGACGTACCTCCATTTGCTTGATACCACCAACGCCACCACCACCGTAATATGAAGCATTGACTGTTGGCCATTTCTTCTTGGGTTCTGGATCAGGGATTTCTTCCTGGAAGATGGTGCAGCAACAATTTGATTCTCAAGTTCAAAGTTAAAATAAAATCAACTTGTGGAAATTTTAACTTTACATAAGAACCAAAGAAAATTTACATATCCATCAAAAGCTTAACCAACACTATGTACAGATATCCAGTTCATTATCACTATAACTCGGTTTCATTAAACTGCACTAATTCTTGTACTGTACACACCGAGTTCATTGTCACTATAACTCAGTTTCATTATACTGTACTTATTATTGTACTGTACATATCCAGTTCATTATCACTATAACTCAGTTTCTTTATACTGTACTTATTCTTGTACTGTACATCCCCAGTTCATTATCACTCTAACTCAGTTTCATTACACTGTACTTATTCTTGTACTGTACACACCCAGTTCATTATCACTATAACTCAATTTCATTATGCTGTACTTCTTCTTGTACTGTACACACCCAGTTCATTATCACTATAACTCAATTTCATTATGCTGTACTTATTCTTGTACTGTACATACCCAGTTCATTATCACTATAACTCAGTTTCATTATACTGTACTTATTCTTGTACTGTACACACCCAGTTCATTATCACTATAACTCAATTTCATTATGCTGTACTTATTCTTGTACTGTACACACCCAGTTCATTATCACTAAAACTCAATTTCATTATACTGTACTTATTCTTGTACTGTACATACCCAGTTCATTATCACTATAACTCAATTTCATTATACTGTACTTATTCTTGTACTCTACATACCCAGTTAATTATCACTATAACTCAGTTTCATTATACTGTACTTATTCTTGTTCTGTTCATACCCAGTTCATTATCACTATAACTCAGTTTCATTATACTGTACTTATTCTTGTACTGTACATACCCAGTTCATTATCACTATAACTCAGTTTCATTATACTCTACTGTACATACCCAGTTCATCATCACTATAACTCAGTTTCATTATACTGTTCTTATTCTTGTACTGACATAATTTATAAAAGTAAAAATGTCAACTTGATATTTGGTGTAGTCATGTGTAATCCAGTTTGGCTGTGAACAAAAAAGGTGGACATACATTGGTCAATATGTTGTACAAAGAGAACATTCTTTGGAGGTTGTGTACAAGTTTTTCTCTTCAATTTGTGTCCAAGTGAGACAAACCGCAAGACAGCCTGTATACAGTGCCAAGCTACACAGAGGTTTTTCCACCACTTTAATGGTCACATGATGATCAGGTCTGTCCCTTTTACCGATTGGCTAAAGTCATTTATTATGATGTTAACCCATTGGTGAATTGCACAGATGTATCATCATGAAAAACAACATGTCAGATTTTTTTTCATGACACACATGTGAAACCTAACATGTCGTGAAATGTCAGACTCTGGCTGATGTTCACACATGATATGAAACATGTTTTCCCACAATATATTGGGTAAAAGCTGGACAGTGTCCAAAAACCTTAACACATGAAGGATACACTGATGGGAAGCCAATACTAGAAGGAAAAACAAAATCTACTTAAAAATTAAAATTGACAATATTCGTTTGAAAAAAGGAAAAGTTATATTATAAAACTTATCAACACAAATTATAAACGAGAAGGGGACTCAGAGGAGTGCATACCTCTGCCACGTAATGGTTGATCGACGAGAACACATCAGAACCATCACGTTTTTGAAATATCATGCTGTACAGTACTATATCGTTTTTGGCCCGAATCTCTCAATGGTGAAGAATCTCACTTCAAAAATTAAATAATTCTCGTATCCGAGTCTGGATTCGGATGTTCATCAAAAATGAATCAATTCTTCCTTATCACACAGCCAACATGTCCATCAAGTTTCATCCGAATCCATCCAACTTTTTGAGATATCATGCCAGACATTAGTTTAGCCCTACCACTCAATGGTAAAGAATCACTTTAAAAATATTATCAGATTCAGATCCGGATCTTCACCAAAATCGAATCACTTCTTATTTGTCACACACTGAACCTGTGCACAAAATTTCATTCAGATCTGTTCACAACTTTTTGAGATATCCTGGACACAAACAGACAAAGGGGTAAAACATAACCTCCTTCATCCTTGGTGGCAGAGCTAATGAAGATTATGAAATAATCAACCTCTAACTCATACAAGTTTCTAACAAAGGGATGTTGTAAGTTTTACCAACTATTACGACCGCTACTATTACTACTACTACTACTACTACTACTACTACTACTACTACTACTACTACTACTACTACGACTATGACTACCACAACTGCCACTACAATGCCTTTCTTACCATCATAGCTGTGTCAGTGAATGTATGTACACACATAACACTCTACCTGCTTCGGTGCAGGTGGTGGTCGTGGAGGTTCATTCACCACCTGAAATAAGAATTTTACAAATGACTATACAGCAAAAACAAATCTTTCAAACACTTTGCCATCTGCACTTTTATAAAAATGACTGCTTCGCAACAGTACAGATAATCAAACGGAAGACCAAGAAGGAGCCCAAAGAAGTAAAGAGCAAAGATGGCATCATCAGGAGGAACCTAATAAACTGCTAAATATTAAAGATAAATAAAAAATTGATCGTCCTCAACTCAAACTATGTAGTCTGGCTTTAAACTTCCCATGTGGAGAGTAAACGGAACATTCAAAAAGTTCATAAAAGACATACTCGAAATAGTCGAAGGGATGGTACTATATTTACTTTTCAATCCTTTTCAATCCATACATCTCCTTATTTAGGTATAAGCAAATCTCATTACATATATTTATATATATATATATATTTTTGGATTGACTTGGTCTATTGTGTCACACATTCATGTTATATTTTGAAAACAGCTCATATAAATAAATGTCAAATGGAATATCATTATCAACTCTGATGTAGCAATGATATAAAGCAACATTTCCACTCTTCCAGCAGGAAAGGCTCGTTGCTCAGGAAGGTTAACAAATTTGTTACCATACCATAACAATCTCCTCTTGCTCCATCCTTTGCTCCCTCTCCCCACCCCCCATGCACCCTTAAAATGCTCTCACAACCCTGGCGAGATGAATCGCATCACTTAGCAACCAACGGTTCACCCCCATCTGTTCAGCTTCCTCCCCCTATCATGAGCGGCTGGCTTATTTTAATAGGCGAGTGAATGCATGCAAATTGTAGACTGAACTGAGTCGCCCACCACTCCCTTTTGTTCTTATACAAACATATTTGATAATGGAGCTATTGTCAAGCAAGCAAATTGCAAAGAAAAGTATTTATCTGAAGAAGATAACCTTCTCCACCACCCCACCCTCAATCTATTCTTTGCTGTAGTGGTGCCAGAATATTTTACCAGCATATTGTCAGTCCAGGGCCTTGAATGACTAAACATCAATGAAGGCATAAGGCCTTGTCTCCACAAACAAGAATGTGCTGTGACTACCTCATGACATCAGCAGCTCTGTTCACCCAAGTCACGAGAGAAACCAGGATGGGATTGTTGTCCAACAAACCTGCTAATTACGAGAGATCAAATTTGGGATATATATGACGATTACAATCGTATCGATGTTGAATCGGTATTGTGTTTACATTACATTTCAAATGGCATTCCGTCCTTGGCTTTATAACAGTTACACAGCTTTTTGTAGGCATTATTTTATAATTTGCAGTAGGTTGTGGTAGCAGCCGCTTCTTCCTGGATTCCAACCAAATACAGCCCCCACCCGAAACTGCAAGCGATTAAAGGGAACTGGGAACTGCACATGCCGGGAATATCCCACAGATAGCTGGCTTAAGGCTAAATTTGGACAGCTCGTCACATGAGTGGTGGTCTTGACATGCCCTAAGTCCCACACGTGTCTAACACGCATGATTAGCCAAAGAGATTATCTTATTTAAGAAATTTCCCTCCAGGGTTTCAATTAACTGAATCATTGGCACAGAAAAGATGGCAGGAATAGCCACAGGCGTGACTCAGAAAATATAAATTATTTAATAGACACCCGAGACAGAATCAACACAAAGATACAATAAATAAGCATAACACTTAACTAGAACGGCACTCGTTAGAACGCATAGTCTCGCCTCACATGCTCATTATGAACAAACATAGCATTGTTAACTGAACACACGACTATTATGGCCCATATACCCGTATCATCCATGTACCATATATTGCCATTATCAGTGGCTTTATTGATTATTGATCGATTATTAGGAAATTTAGCAAACACTTTTGTGCACATCAAGGCTAAATTGTATCAATGAAGGTGGATATGAAAAAAATTTCAAACTATATTGCCCATGGCGAGTCCATCATATGTAAGAAGTTTTATAATTGATCTGTTAAGCGGTTCTGGAGGGGAGAATTTTTAAAACATTTTTATTTTCAATCCAATATGGCTGCCAGACCACGTGACTGATGACGTCATAAATATAATTCTTCACTCACATCATGTCGTAGATCAGATATATGAAGTTTCAGATTTTTTTCAGATATGGATTTCTATTCAACCAATTATGGTTGGAATAGCACTCCACCTATGATGTCATCGTGATCATGCTATATACACCATGGGGTGTTGACACGTACCACGTTTCAATTTTTTTCATTCAACAGTTTCAAAGAATATGATGTCCAATTTTCTACCTTTAATCCATTATGTCTGCCATACCATGTGATATATGACATCAGAGTTATCAATACAATATTCTCCATGGAGAGTCCTTCCTATTTGTAAGGTTTCGCTTTAATTGGACAAGCGGTTGCAGAGATTTTTTAAAGCGACAACAAATAAATGTGGATACACACGCACGCACGCACGCACGCACGTACGCACACACGCATGCACACACACACCTATACGTGCAGAGAGATGGCCCTGATCTCAAGTCTGAGATTGAGGGCCTTCTTCCATTGCAGGGTCAGTAGAAGTACCATGTCCAAGGTCGAGTTACTTGGGCTGAATCCAAATTGGTGAGATTTGAGATGAGACTGTTGGAGAAAAGGAAGGCTTTTCATATCAACTGCAATAATGGATTCCATGACCTTGCTGAGGATTGAAATAAGCTGATCTGTTTTTGTACCCTTTTATGTAGTGGTTTCTTCTTCTTCTTCTTCTTCTTCTTCTTCTTCTTCTTCTTCTTCTTTATGACAGCTTGGCTGCCAGGTAGCTATCATTTTGTTGGGTCGCGGTTGTGCCGCTGATGCTGTGCCCCAATACCAGTACACTGGTAGTCATTTCACTGACCTCAGAAGGATGACAGGTTGAGTCACCATACCTGGTGTTAATTCAGCGGTAAACGGGGCTCGAACTCATGACCCTAAGATCCCAAGCAAGCCACTTGAACTGCGAAGCCAACACCAGGCTTATGTAATGCAGTGATGTGGGATGATTTCCAAGCAGATGGAAGATGACCAAGCGCAAATGATAGGGTGAAAAGAGCAGAAAGAGTAAGTGCAAGAGCAGCAGAGCAGGTTTTTTAGGACACGTGAGCCAATGCCGTCTGGTCAAATTGCAGAGTCGAGAGTTGCAAGGTGCAAAAGAGAGAATCCAGGAGCAGTTCATTATGACAGTTAAGGGTGGGGCACCGAGAGTGAGGGGTTTGGGACAAGATTTGGAAGCTAACAGAATTGAGGCATTCGGCCTTCTCACAAGCGGAGTCGGCTGTGGTGCCTTTTGAAAAGAGGGAAGGGATGGAAGGGGAGCATACACCAGACAGACTTAACAAGGCACCACCAGGTTTTAGAGGAGGGAGACAAGTCTGAACGTTCAATCTTGAGGTTGGACAGATGTTGTTTTCTGGCTCTCCTGAGAGTGGACACATATTTGTTGCGGTATTTTTGGAATGCACTGAGATTTCTTTAGATCAGATTTGCCTTCGATGAAGAGATGGCAAGTTGTTTCAAAGTAACTGCCTCATCACAGTATTGTATGAGGGTGGGAAGAAGGGGAAATAACTAATGATGAGATGGGATGAATCTGTGCATAAGAGAGAGCAGGATTTTCTGGAAGAATTCCCAGGCTGAGTTAATATCAGGGGCAGTAGATATGGGAGACCAGTCCTGAAGAGATGGCTGCTTGCGGTCCCTGCCAATCAGCTCGAGTGAAATACCAGACTCCATGTCCAAGGCAGCTCTCTGAGAATGGCCAGACAGACTTTGAGATGGTGGGAAGGGGGTTGGAAATTTAAAGAGGGGACATGAAATGGAGGGATGCTGATTCCATTCCCAAATTGGACAAACAGAGATAAAGATTTATTTTGTCGTATGCAGCCTGTGGCTGCTTGGCCGCTTCATTTTTTTTATGGGCGCAGCTGTGCCACTGATGCAATGCCCCGTTACCAGTAAGCTGGTACTCATTTTGCTGATCTCACAAAGATGACAGGTTAAGTCAACCCACCTGGCGTTAATGCAGCGGCACGACAGGGGCTTGAACTCAAGACCCGAAGATCTTAAGCCATCCAACTTAACCATTAAGCCAATACCAGGCTAAGCGATCAGATTTTTTTTGTTGTTGAAGGCACCGAGAAAATAAATGTCGTGCTGTTCATGCGGGTGGATGTTTGGTGGACCAAGTGCTTAGCTGACAGACAATTTTGAAAAATAATCTGTGTAAAGAAGAAGAAGGAAAATATATCGTGGTGAAGAACAAGAAGAAGAACACGTGTAGCATTCCTGACAGAGATATAAGGGAAGAGAAGCATTTTCAAATGGTTTTAAATGTTGTTAAAGGAAGTAGGATGAAGTATTTATATTTAATAAAGATTCAGTTTCGAGATTTTTTTTTGTATACTTGGTCAAGGCTCATATAAGAGCTAAAATATGGTAAAATAAACGTTTAGAAAAGAGTGGGGAGGGGGCCAATGTACAACAGGAAGTACAGGCAGAAGAAAATTCAAGCAAGATGAGATCACTGCAGAGTGGAGAAATAAAAATTGTTTGTTGGTTTTGATTTTTTGAAGTGAGGAGGGGAAACAGGATAATGTTGAGGAGGTGGATGTAAAATATTTGGGAGGAAAGAAGCAAAACGAGGAACACAGAGACAAATAATTTTCACGCTTTCTATCCGAGGCTGAGTTTGGCCTTGAACAATACAAAACAATTTAAACAAAAGATAGCGCAAACAATGTACGATCCAACATGAATTATTGGACAGGATATAACAGCAGCACCGGGAGGAAGATATAACGTAAAAACACGACAAATTTGGTTCGGAAAACTTCGCTTTAATGATGTGAAAACGGCAGCTGCACATCATATCAGCACGTGCCAAAATCCCGGACGAAACAAAAGTGTCTTCCATCCTCTTGCCTTCACAGTTATTCGATCTGGCCATGATGGTGCAATTTATGGTATTTCTCATTACAAATAGTCAAATACCATTCTACTGCCGAAAACGTTACCTGCAAGACATTCTGCAAGTTTCTCTTTCGCTCACTAACTTGTTATACGTATGCCGTACCATCCCAAGATGGTGTAAACATGTGCATGGCGCACCGAGGCATGTGCAACCATCAGTTAATTTTGGCGCCGCAAGCATGAACAATGTAATGTCTGTTTATTGATTTTATTTTCTTTGTTTGTGCATATTTGGACATTGGTGCTGCCTTGGGTTTGTTTTGACAGAGTAAAGTTTTAGTGTCAACATTGTAGTAACCCTTGATACAACAATAAATCACAAAGAAAGTCTTGAAAATGATCCAGATGAGTGGAATTTTGGCACTTGTGGTTAAGTGTACAGTTTTATACCTGTTTTTTTAATTGGATATTTTGAAGCAAGACATGTCAAATGGCCTACTTTTCTCAAATACACCAACTAACCAGTGACCAGTCATCCAAACAGCCTCCTTATCTCAAATATGAGACATGGAGGTCAGTTGGCAGAAGCTAGATCCTCACAAATTATCAAAAATAAAGGAATTTTTCGGAGTAGGTAGAAAGCAAGAGAGTACCGTAAAGGCACATTGATGTATGTCGATAAGAGAGCCAGATTACCGGTAACTTGAGGATCTTAATGGAGAAAACAGCTAGCTTGAGCTAAGGAACTAGAAATTAGCAATCTGGGATTTCGATGAAATAATAATTTTGTGAAAAAAAACAAGTTGAGTTAAGCAGGTGGGTAAATAAATTTATTCAAGCTGGTGGATATTAACTGATACCTTAGGAATGATGAGTGTAAAGTGGGGGGTTTTGAGTTTGCCATTTCAAAGGCAAGGCATGACACATGCAGAGTATTAAACATCACTTACGATGGTGCAGCAGAGTGGCCAGAACCACCAGAACAAGACGAGGGCAGCGAGTAGCAGCAGCACGAGGAAAATGATGAGTGGAATAAGGCTGCGTGTCTGGCAACGGGAGGGATACACAAATGATGCAGCCTTATGGTTGGACTCCTCCTTGCCAACCGCAGAATTGCTTTTGTACAGAACTTCTTGAATGATTTTCAAACACATCACCCCCCAACGCCAGCATCTTACTCTTTTTAAAAAAAATAAAAATAAATTCATAATCTGTTCCAACCACAATTTCCATTCACAATCAATGTCATTTACACATTTGAAAGGTAATTATGGCTTGCTTTAGTGCAACACTAATCTCTATGCATAAATTGTCAATGAAATCCAAAGGTTCCCTGCAATAACAATAAACCAACTAAAACCAGTAGACAACTGAACATTCATAGACTCCCTTTTATAAATTTTCAAAAATCCAAGCTGTATATATATATATATATATATATATATATATATATATATATATATATATATATCTCAAAATTTCCTTCGACGATATTGTCATTTGCAGGTCTGCCCTCTATAGATAATTACCTCCACCACCGAATGTCAAGGAGGTTATGTTTTCACCCATTTTTGTCTGTGTGCAGGATATCTCAAAAAGTTGTGGACGGACCCAGATGAAATTTTCTGGACAGGTTGGGTGTGTGGCAAGGATGAATTGATTTGATTTTGTTGAAGATCTAAATCCTGATCTGGATACGAGAATTATTTAATTATCAAAGTTATTCTTCACCATTGAGGGATCGGGCCAAAAACGATATAGTATTGTATAGCATGATATTTCAAACATGTAATTGGCCCGATATGTTCTCATGGATCAGGTATTACGTGGCGGAGGTATGCGCTCTACCGAATGCCCTTCTGATTTTAAAATGTAAGAAGCATGGATAGTCCCTGATGAAGGGCACTCTGTGGCTGAAATAGTGGACTTTGTGCCTTTTTTGGTAAAACTTGGGAGAGTTATGTGATTGTGAATTTTAGGGAAAATGCTGGGAGATTTATGCAGTTGTGAATTTTATGGAAAAACCTAGGAGATTTATGTGATTGTGAGTTCCATAAAATTCACTGATCTTAAACCCTCTGCCCTCCCCCCCCCACACACACTCCCCTGGTTTCTGCAGGGCTCACATGGTGTGCCAGTAACCCTCTTTCTGGTGAAACTCCCAAAATTCAGAATCACAGCCTCACTTATTAGTTCCACTTTTCTCTGCCTGTGGAACCAACTTCCTCAGTCTCTTCAATCACATTCTTCTCTTCAGGACTTCAAGACAGTTGTTCGCCACCATCTCAGGTCACTCCCCTCCCTCACTTCCCATCCACAACCATGATCCTTTCTATCCCCATTAATCTACCACAAACCAATCTCATTCAGATTTTCCAGTTTTTCCTTCCACTTCTGTGATTCAGAGTTTATGGCTGTATTTATCTTGTTCACTCCTTGCATCCTCCCCTTGCCATTATTCTTCTCAACATCCCTTAATTCTCCATGTCTCCCTCTATTCTGTCCCTCCAGCATGCTGTTGGTGTGACCTCCCCCTCCCCACTTTTCTTTCCATTGTTCTCTTCGTTTTATTACGTCCTAATCCATTCCGTGTTTTAGCTCCTCCACAAGCCTCAACAGTGTTTACAACAAAAAATAAAATCTGTATCATGACCAAAGCTTTTGTCCACAAGAGATAAGTTTATGAATAATAAGAAATAAATGGATCTGGCAGGATAGCCAGAGCTGTGCAGACTCATCTCTGAGTTGTCTAATCTGGATTTGAATCCCAACTCGGCGATAAACTGTTATCTTTGCCTTTCACAGACCGAGGGACTTGTGCCATCCCTCGGATGGACATTAAACTGGGTGTCCCATCTGCCAATATTAATTGGTAGATGTTTTAAATATTGATTAAAGATCCCAGAGTCTTTCACGAATACTCGGCGAGGTATCTCCAGCACCCTGAACAAATTACAAATGCTTGATATAACCTAAAATCTCACACACTCACCATGTCTCTCCGAAAAGACCATTTGGAAAACCCCTCCCCATCCACTTTGTCAACAATCCTCTGGAAGAAGTCCTTTCTTTCAAGCTTCTGGGTCTCACTATCTGCCATGATCTTTCCTGGGAAAATCAAATTTTCAACCTAGCCTCCAAAGCCAGTCGTCGACTGGGAATCCTCCATCGTGCAAACTCCTTCCTCGGCCCACCTGAGCTCCTGACCAAATACAAAGCTTTCGTCTGCAGCCTGATGGAGTAATGCTCTCCCCTCTGGGCTGGTACTCCAGCCTCTCACCATTCTCGGCTTCACGCTGTGGAAACCAAGGCATTTCGGATCATTGGTATCTCCTGCGATGAGGCCGAGTCTTTGGGCCTCTCACTCTCTCACTGCAGGCAGGTCGGTGGTCTTTATGTCTTCAACCGTCTCCTCTCGGGTCTGCCCCCCCCACCCCCCGCTCTGTCTGCGATTTGTCCCCACCATATTTACGCAGGGTGCTCAAGGTCCGCCACAAACTGCCTTCTTGTAAAACTAC